>OY725332.1:45549631-45794223 GCA_963242795.1 Inga leiocalycina
ATTAAATTTTAAGAAAAAGTTCGTGAAGCTAAGGTTTTCTTTAGTTCACTAAGATATAAGTAAGTGACTTATAAATAGAACGTAGAGGAGTATTTCCTCCGATTTAAATTATAAGATGTTAACTAATTTATATGAAGTAAGTAGGCATAGAAATAGGCCAAGTTAGATCAGACTTTAGTTAAATAGGTTTGAGCCTGTAAGAGGGCAAAAGGTCTTGAACTCATGTTTGAGCCTAAAACCTTTTTAAAAGTCTAAAGCCTACCAAAATCTACATATTTACAAATTGTAGCATTTAAACAAGCTTTTAACCTACATATAATTAAAATACTATCTTATTATTATTATTATTATTATTAAAAATATTCCACTAAAATTCAAGCCTAATAATATAACATCCAAAATAAAATCTTACTGTTATTAAAGAGAATAGTAAGGATGAAACCAAAAATAGTTAAGAGGACATTCCAAACAAAAAGTTCCATTTCTTAGCATTTTCCTATAGTAAACCATAAGCATGCCAATATTTATCACATTCACAACAATGATATCCCAAAGATGTTATGCGTCCTTGTATAGACATATTCAAAGGGAAAAGGAGTACATGCCTAGAAATTGCTCTGCGCGTTCGAAGAAATTTCCCACGTGTCCAGTGTGAATAATCAAAAGAATAACGAATGAAATATCGTGTTATTTATAATTTGAAATTAAAATATAAGAATAAAAAAATATAAATATTGTGTTATTTATATGATATAAATATAATTATATTTTTTTAATATGTAAACGAGCCAGCCCTGAAGGCTTGCAAGCCAGACTTTAATAAAATAAGCCTGACTTATTTACACATTTAAGCCTTTAAATAAATCTTGGCCTGACTTTTTTAATAAACAGACTAGGCCATATGAGGCCCTAATCAAAGATTAGAGGAAGATAGGATGATGAGATTAATCTCCTATGAAACAGTTAAAGTCCCCGCAAGCAACAAACTTTTCTAATTTTGGTTTGAAAAAATTAGGCAAGTTGGATTTGAAAGCTAATCAAAGCCTAAACAAGCTTTTGAACTCAAAAAACACCTTTAGAATTACTAACAGATCGGCTATTAAAGTAATCATGAGAAATTTGTTCCTCTTGATGAAAGAGATGTTAAAGAACGTTTTCATTGACATTGTCATATTTGCTAGTGATTTGATTGTTGACCTCCTTGAGTACTATATTGTCTCAAGGAAAATTGTTAGGAACCTCCTGTATGGATGGATTTTCATAGAAGCAAACTTGGCGACCGTGTGGATTGCCAAAGATTCTCAAGATGGTCTTGCCCTTTGTGCTAGGTACCTTGACCTCTGTCACAGCTGTTGGCCTTCTAGGCCTCTGGTGGAATGGATGATTAGTTCGATTATGCTCTATGTTCTTAATACAGTGTGGAACTTTTATTGCCTTATGTGTTTATGTTTAAATTTTATGCCTGTATGTTTTAATTCTTACCTTGCGTCCTTAGGTTATAGGTTGCTCCTTTTACTTTCTATGCTGTAGTAACTTTGGATTGATTTTAATATATTCTGTTTTATTGGCAAAAAAATAAAATAAAATATTTCACTATGAAATAAATAAATAAATAAAATAGGCATACACAAATAATTTTATGTATTAATAGATCGGAAACCAATACAAACATGATGACTAAGGTAAAAGCAGTAAAATAAATGAGACGAAACTCCTCTAACTAGCATTCATCATCCAAAATTCCTCACTAAGTAATAACCAAACCCAGAAAACTGAAACAAAACAAATGTGTTGATGATATTTAAAATCCAAGCAAAAGAGGTTGAAGACCTCCACGTAGATACAAATCCATTGTTTTGCCAAAAAACACAAAAAAAATCAAAATAGGAAGGTAAGATATTTAAAAATGGGAAATATTTCTCCTTCCCCTTTTTTACAATCTATAGATAATGAGAAAACAGGGCAAAACGGCCCGCGAATCAAATACTAACAACTCGCCCTTTTCCCCACACACCGAGTCGTATCCGACTCGCCCATCCAACAACGAGCCCATTAACCCTACTTGCTTCGATACCCGACCCGCTATGACCCGGCACACCAGCATAGCTTTTCGTCCCCTCCCACCGCCGGCATTTTCATGGGCCGAGCCGCTGCCGGCGAATGTGCAGATTGCCGATCCTGTCCCCCCAGGAAACGACCACCCACAACCTCCGCCTCCTCCACCGACGCCGGCGGCGGCGTCGTAGAGTCCACCACCCGAAGCCGGACCCAAGCAATGAAACCGCATCATCTCATTCCCGTCCGCCACGCACCGTGCATTCTCCTCCTCCCAATTACTCCCCTCCGCAGGACAGGCACACCCGACCCGAGCCTTCGCTTTCACCGACTCACGATACTCCTCAAACCGCGACACCGTTTTGGACCCGTTCTGAACCTTAAAAATCATCTCCATCCGACCCGAAAACGCCTTCGGACCCCAAGTACTATGAAAGATAATCTCAACCACATTCCGCGACGGATGCCCCACAGGAAGCTCCATCAGCGACGGAAAGAACGATTCCGGGGCACGCGCAGGGCGCGTAGAGGTACTACTACGTGACCGACTCACAACAGTAAGATTAACCGGAGATTCAGGCTTGGTCGCTCTCTGTGGGTACCTCGAACTCGGATGTTTCTCAAGTGGGTGTTTGGGTTTCGGAATATTTCTGGGTTTAAGCTTAGAGGTGTTATCGGCGACCACGTCTTTAATACTCTGAACACTGTTTCTGCAACCGGAAGTGGGTATCAGAATCCTGGGGCTTGGGTGGTAAACGTCTTCAAAGGCTCTTGATTTACAGTGCAACGACTTAACCCATCCGCCCGCCATAAGAAAACAGACCTCGGCCGGTGAAGGAGTCAGAAATGGCTAAAGCCAAACACGGCCTTAATCTCTCTCTCTCTCTCTCTCTCTCTAGAGATTTCGGAGGGAAGAAGATGGGTTTTGGTCAATCAGAGGTCTCATGTTGTTATGTGAACAGAAAGGAAGACAGTGGGAAGGTAGACGAAGAAACGTAATGAAAGGCGATAATAAATGGTTTTAATTTTACTGCTACCCTTTAATGAGAATATTTAATTTTACTGCTACCCCTTGGTGAGAATAGGAAATCACGGTAATGCCCTTTGATAATAAAATAAAAAAATAATCCTTATAAATTACAAAGTAAAAAAATAGTTCTATAGAATTATCAATATTGACGGTTGAAGTTGTTAATATAGGTGTTTTGAGTTGTTAATAAAACTATTTTTTATTTTATAATCTATAAAAGCTATTTTTTTTTTGGATTTAAATATAATTTTTCCTTTTTACAATTTTAAAGACGTCTTGTCTTCTTCGTATTGGGCTGGATGGATAAAAACAAATTCCATTGATTAGGGGAAACAAAAAGTCATGATTTATCAGATTCAGGACTCTGAATCCTGGGTTTTGTGGTTTCAGATTTGTCTCATTTATCCATAGTAACGTTAAAATTTCATTTAATTCATTCTGCTAAATAGCAAAATTACGTTGTTGTATCTGACATTAATATTTACCACTCGGAACATTGACGTTTTATATAGGATAGTATCAACAGTAGAATCTTGAGTTAATTAATTGAAGCAACGTATTTCTTTTATTTATTAGGATTAATTATGTGAAGTGTCAAAAAATGTTCTCCATACCATCCTATTTATAAATCCTTTTTAATTATATCTCATGTACCAAAAAGAGTTGGTTTACTCAATGATTATGAGGTAAATTTATAATTATACCCTCATTTATGAATGAATACTCTTCAATTCTTTTTTCTCTATCTATCTTTAAATTATGTTTTTATTTGTATAATAAATAGGGATAAAATTGTCACAATCTCATTTATTATATTGAAACTGGACTTATAAATAGAACTAATTTTTTTGGTTAAAAATGATTTATAAATAAGACCAAAATGGTATATGTTTTTGGTTTTTTTTTTTGGAACAGTTGTGGTGAGCTGGTAATTAATTAGAAAGTGAAGTTAATTTTGTAATAAAAGCTTTACACTTGCCGTCTAACTATTTAATGGTGGACGAAATTATTTCTTGCTTGATATCAAAGCAACTGTTACTAATTATTTCCACGTTGCATCTTCTGGTTGAAGATTCAGTGGAACCGTAAATACATGTAAAAAAAAATATTAATTAATAACCCACATGATCCGCTTGCCTGTTTTCTCAAATAAGATTTGGGGTCAATCCGTTGACCGTTCGTCAAACCCAAAATTATTGTTAATACAATTACTGTATTACTATCTTAAATCTTAAATATATGATTTAGTTTATAGTGCAATTTTATAACTAGTGCCAAATTTTTATCTATAACGCCGATATTTCTCATCACTGTGTCTTAATATTCCTCCATTCAAGAAAAACATTGAATTTTATAAAATTGTACTATAAATTAGGTTCTACATTTAAGACTCCATTAATACTTCTTTGATCCTATTTATTTAGTAGAATGAGTATATTTTTTCCTATATATATGCAAGTCACATTATTAATTTTTTTTTACATGAATGTGCTCCCTTCATCCTTTATTATAAACTTCAGATAACTGATTTCCGTTGACTAAGAAAATAATTAAAATTAGTTAAAAATAATAAATATATAATGAAATGTAATTTTTTAAACTATATTTTTATTTGTAAAGAGATAAGAAAGCGTGAGAATAAATGTAATAAATACAATCAATAAAGGGGTAAAGTTGGAAAAAAAACACCACAAATGTTTAAACAAACATAAAATAAAGCTTATATTTTATATTAGACTCATTCACAAATTTGAAACTTATAATAAAGGACCAAAGGAGTACAATTTTACCCAACATTTATTACTCCCTCTGATCCTATTTATAGAAGTTCAATAACTAAATTATGTGGTTTAAGAAAGCAGTTAAAGTTAGTTAAAAATAATAAGTATGTATGAAATAAATTTTATTTTTCAAATATATTCTTATTTATGGGGGCAAGTACGAGAAAGAAATAAATTAAATATAAGTATCATCAACCTTTTAATTAATACAATACATATAAATAATGATAGGTAAAAATGGAAAAAACTCATTAAATGTTCAGACATTTCTTATTGAGCTCTTATAAAAAGGACCAAAGCAATTTAAATTTCAGACTATTATAAAGAGGACTGTTATCTTTTTTTTAAGATAGTTTATATATTAAATAAGGGTGAAGTTAGAAAGTTATTAAATTTTAATTAAAATTTAATAAGATTTAATATTTTTCTTGGATCTGATTAAACATATTAAAAATGCGTTATGAATAGAACCACGTAAATAAGTGCTCGTTTGGAAGAGCTTATTTTTGGGCAATAAGTGCTTATAATTCGTGATTCACGGTATACGAGATAAGTATATGAGAGGAGTTTTTTCTCGGCTTGCGTAAATTGGGCTTATTTTCTCAAAATAAGCTCTCCCAAACATGCCTTAACTCTCTTTGGTAAAAAAATAAAGGATATTCTAAAAGAAATACTCTGTGTGGCCTATAAAAATATTAATTACTATTTTTTAATTTTAGCTTATTTATTGGTAGCGCATGTTGAGCATCGAGAAAACAAAGAGAAAGGTGAGAGTGTAAGACGGATTTGTATAGATGTAGAATTATAAATTTTTAAAAAATTTGATACAAATTTAATGAATTAACCATAATTCTTTTAAATGAAATGACTGACCACTGACTAATGATTTGGATTGAAAACAACAGTCTAGATTAGATTAGTCGGGATCATGTAATTATGGGGTCAATGCGATGGGAGTAGTAATTTATAATTTATAGAGTATGGGTGTGTGTATATATGTACACATATATATAAAAAAAAGGGAGAGTTGCTAAAAAAGATGTTATGGATAACTTATTTGTTAAATGAGATCTAGAAAGATATCTTGCACATGAAAGGAAGATATCTGCACACGGAGAGAAGATTTCTACACACGTAAGGAAGATTTTTGCACACGTATAGGAAAGAATTTTGCACACAGGGAAGATCATCTACAGATCAGGAAAGATATTCTGCACACGTGGAAGATAATCTGTACGTGAATATTCCATTTGGCAAATAAGTTGCTAATGAGGGATTTTTTCACAATTTTCCTTAAAAAAAATGGAGAGAGTGAAGTAGGCATTTGGGGAAGTGAGAAGGTTGGAGGAATCTGTCGTGAAAGTTTGAAGTAGTGAAGGAATAGAAAAGGAATAGAAGTGGAAGAGATATGATACTTAAAGAAATATACTACATTAAATAGCACTTGAACTTAGAAGTGAAACACGTAAATAAAACGACAACATTTCTTGCCTTCTACTTGGTGATTTATTAATATTATAAACTTATAGTAAGCCACTGTCTGGAGGAGTAGTTAAAAAAAAACAAAAAGGGAGGAGACCACTACATAGAGATACTAAAAGAATGAGTTAAAAAAATATAATGGGACAGTGAGAGCCAAAACTCTTGGATTAAACTATAATTTAGCGTCATTAATGAAAACAAGTACAATACCAAGAAAATGTGGGGTTGGAAGGTGGACTAATGGAAGTTGCAAACTTTGCCAGCCTTTTCTCTCACGCTTGGAGGCATGAATCTAACCACCAATAGGAAATATAGGCTTTCCACAGTAATGGTAGGGATGGTTTAGAAGTGGCATAAGTTTTATTCCCGAGTCTCCTTTAATCATGAATGTAAGAGTTTATCAATAAAGTCGGATCTAATAGAAGGAGCTTATCTCTCATAACATAGTAAATAAAAGTTTAAATCCCTATTAAAAAAGGTGTTCATATTTAGTGTTCGATAATACAGGATTGTCTTCAATATAATAATATATGTGCTTACAAAAAAAATTCTAAATATAAGAATTAGACAACTAATTTATATATACAATAACAATGAGCTTAATTTCACTAGATCAGATTGGCTGTGTGAATCGTGCGATGCTATTGTGTCAACAATCCAATTCCGAGATATTAATATTAATATAACTTTATGGAGTATTCTTTAATAATGGCCGGATATGTTTGGTTCTTGCAAATTATTCCCTCTAGTCCTAAATATAATACAGAGTTGATCTTTTTTAGAGAGATTAAGGAAACTAAATAAGTTACTTAAATATATCATATGTTGCGTATCTTTAGATTATATATTAATTTTTAGTCCAAAAAAAAAGATTATATATTAGTTTATTAGTCAAACTAACTAGTTTTGAGAAAAAATAAAAATAAAAATATTCTAAAGTAATATAATTAGCTTCCTTAATCTCTCCAAAAAAATCAACTTTGTCTTATATTTAAGACCAGAGAGAATTCATTATTCATAATTTTCTAATAACATATTTTTCCCCATAAATTTCATGTAGAATAAATAACACATCTTAATAATTTAATTTCTCCTTTGCGTTGCTAATTATCTCCAATAAGAACATTTGACACACCCTCCAATATACAGTTTAACTTGATTTAACTACTTCAAACGTAATAAAAATAAAGTGATTATACATGAATTAGTTCAAATTAATCATATTTTCCCCCCAAAAAATGGCCAAGGCATAGTTCAAAACACAGGAAATGAAAATATTGATTCATATAAATCAATTCAAACAAGTGGCAAACTAAGGTGTGTTTGTATCCATGTTGGAAGGAACACTCCTAGAAAGCTTTTAGTTGGCATTACTTAGGTAACAAGGAAAGAAGATTCAAATTTAGTTATAACAATTGTGGTTAAGTGTGTATTTGGCAACATCACAAACCATGGTTTACACAACCCGAGATAAAACTCCTTTAACACACTTATTTCGTAAATCGTAAAAACTATTAAAAATTGTACATGAAAAAATATCATCTTAAAAGTATTACAGCCCTAAGTTAAACCTAACTTGAAGCCAACATGATAATATAGATTTCATACAAGGGCACATTTTTTATAGGGAAAATTGGTTAAAAGTACTAAGCTGTTTGGCTAGAGGGGCTTAATGCAACTAATCATTTTTAACAAGTACAGCATATATATATATACCTTTGTCTAATTGGTCTTTAATTATATGTAAAAGTCTTTAAAATGGAAGTCATTTTTTCACATAGTTAAAGATATGTCGCACACAGTTGAATAAGAGTTGCACTCGTTTATCTTATATTTAGATGGAGAAAAAATTAGGGGGAAAAGAAGACTAAGAAGGAAAACTCCTAAAAGTAGTAATTTTTTTTTTTGAAAAGTTTTCTTTCTAGTATTTTCTCTTCATTTAAATATGGGGTTAAATTTAGGGAAAATTCTAAAAAAATACATTGGAAATTGGGAAAGGACGATTTAGTACTTTGAAATTGAAAAAGGTGTCAGACGAGAGGAGGAATATGGGATTTTGAAGCCTCGGAGGAAAGATGAAAATTCCCTTCAACGCTCCCTCGGAATAACAACATGGGCCTTTAAATTAATAACTCCGGATTCTACATTAACAACACCAAAATCCCATAGAGTCCGTATTTGTTAACTGTGAAAGAAGAAAGTGAAGTTGTTAATGTAGAATAAGGTGTTGTTAATAAAGAGAAAGGAGTTGTAATTGGCCTTGAAACTTGTTAACTGTGAAAGAAGAAAGTGAAGTTATTAATGTAGAATATGATGTTGTTAATAAAGAGATATGTGTTGTTATTGGTCCTGAAACTTGTTAATTGTGAAAGAAGAAAATGGAGTTGTTAATGGAGAATTTAGAGTTATTAATTAAGAGGCCCGTGTTGTTATTCCGAAGTAGAGAGAGGGAGGGCTGAAGGGCATTTTCATCTTTTTGCTAAGATTTTAAAATCATAGATTCCTCCACTCGTTTGATAGAGTACTAATTCGTCATTTCCCAATTTTAGAATACTGAATCGCCATTTCCCAATTTTCAATGTATTTTTTTAAAATTTTCCCTTAAATTTAAGTCCCTCCAACCAATAAAATTTGTAAACTTATGCTTTGAACAATTTCCCCTTTTCACATCGCTCTGCTCTCAAACCATAAGAGGAAGGCAAATTGGAGTGGGATGTAATATCCCAAATTTTGGGATTGGAGGCTTGGGAATAAGCCTAAATTAAGTGGACTATTAAGCCCCGATTTAGTAGATGTCCCAAATCTATTCTCTAATGTTTCTTATATCTTTGGGGTATTAAGAAAAGTAAAATGGTGAATTTTGGAGAATATAATTATATTTTTGGTGAAATTGCCTATGAGGTAGTGAGTTTGTCATGTGATTTTGAAGGACTAAATGATGAGCAAAAATTATGAAATTTTACAGGATGAAAGTAGACATCATAATCTTTAATTTGATAGGTCATATGAATCAATTAGAGTTATATACAAAAAGATATGAATTTTTGAAGTCAACACAGAAAAACTGTGAAATTTCTGGAACAGTATGCAAACATTGAAATTCTGGGAATTTTGTGGTAAGTTTATATTTTTCCTTGAAACTAGAATCAATATGGGTTCTATAGGCTTTGTAATCACTCCAATTCGATTTTTCTAGAATTAGTTATGATCTTTCAAAGATTGGGCAAAAATCTGCCAGAATTTCCAATTAATCTGAAATTTTGGAAAATGATTAAAATATGACATAAGTTATTATATAAGCATATTCCTTCTTCTTCCTTCAGCTTAAACTGACGCAAATAGCAGCTGAACATAGAGAGAGTTTAGAGAGAGAAGGAGAGGAGAAAACTCACGAGATAAGTCGATTTCTTCGGTGAATTCGTACTTAACGTGTATAATCCTTCTCCTAAGCTTATTTTCTATGTTGTTTGAGGTGTTTGAAGCAAGATTTTTGGAGTTAGGAAGGTTAGAGTTTCAGCCAAGATAAGGAAAAGTCAGAGGGAGCTTGAGGTAACTTCCAAACCTTAGTATATTGACTATTCTAGTTGCTGTGGGCAATTTAATCGGTGAAATTTCGCCGGATTGTCTTTGGTTCTAAAAATTGAAAATGGGTTTTCCTAGGGGTTATGTTGCCCAAATTGGTATTAAATGGTAGTTGTAATATAATGGAATAGTCAATAAGGCGGTTAGGAGTAGAAAGAAACGTGTTTACGGAGCCGAAACCGAAAAACCCCGATTTTCCCCGGAGTTCTTATAAGTTTCAGCCAACTCTAGAAATGGGTCTTAGAGTTGGATTTTCAATGATTTGATGATTCCATTAAGTTTAGGAGGGAAAATTAGGTGGGGTTACAGTTGAGCACTTTTTTGGAAAAGTCCAAGAAATCATAAGTACGAAAACGCCCCTAAAACCCTAAAAGTAGGGCTACCAAGGGCAAGTTCGTAATTTGACATTGAATTTGATAATTCTGAGTCTGGAAATGGATTCCTTGGGTGAAAATATTTAAGAATAGCCCATGTCAAAATTTTAGGAAAAGTACAGCCGGACCGGGTATAGCGGGGCCGGGCCGGGTCCCTGGGGGTATTTTAGTAATTTTTCAAGATAGACTCATATAACTCCTAGGAACACTATGGAAATGTCTAAATAGTACATTTGACATTGTAGGATCGAATATGGAGCCCCGATCTGTTTGCACGTAGATCGAGGCACGTGTTTCGAGGCGGAAAAGGGTTAAGGTAGGGGACTTACCTTACTTGAATGTATTTGATATCTTTGCTTGTGTAATGATGTATGTGATTGCTTTACTTGATTGTGTAGAACATATTTGAATAAATGAAGCTCTGTTTCAGTTTTCGCTGTGACCATAGTCTTGTTGTATGAAACATTGAGCATGCAGAAATGTCATTATGGGGCATACATCTAAATAAAGCTAACATGCTATACACATTGCATCAATCATGCATGCATTATGGTATCTGTTTTCTACTGAGATTCTCTCGAATCTCACCCTCCCTTACCAACAATTTAGACAGGAGATGACAGAAAATATGTAAACAACAATGCAGAGTACCGTACGAGGGGATTACAGTAGTGAAACGACGACGGGAAGAAGTCTTCGTTTCACTGGGATGAGTTTAGACACCCTAGTAGCCTTGTGCGGCTACCTTAATCGTAAGTATCATGTACAAACTCCTATGGGGAATTTATGTAATCATGTACATATTATCAGTATAGTTATGTTATTCCTGTGTTGCCTACCGAACCGCATATTATTTTTCGTAAATACTCTAAAAAAGGTTAAAATTGAGATAAGAACGTGACATGAGACAGTTGAAGGGAGTGGGATGATGAGTCAAGAGAAAGAGAGAAATCAAATCTAACGATATGAATGTTTGAGAGAGAGAGGGAGGGAGGGAGGGAGGGAGTTGAAGGGAGTGGGATGATGAGTCAAGAGAAAGAGAGAAATCAAATCTAACGATATGGATGTTTGAGAGAGAGAGGGAGGGAGGGAGGCTTTGCTTCTATGTAAATCATTTGTGTTGTGTAGTCATGATAAAAAGCATATATGGAACATCTAATCATGAGTCCTCCCAAGGTGGTTGCTGATTATGACCCTTCTCTCACCCAAGCCTCCTTCCTTATCACTCATTTCCCTCTTTCATCAATTAATATTCCATAATTAAACATTTTACTTCTTTAGTCCTAAACTTAAGCGTCACCTTGTAAGAGTGTCATTGGTCTTCACTCTAAATCATCTTACACATTTCTAGAGTATTAATTATTTTTTTTATATGTGGCCATAATTGATAAAGATTGTTAAAGTATGCAGAAATTATATAATACTAAAGTTTAATATATTCACTCAACCCTTAATTAATATGAGGAGCTAAATAACTATTTTATAAGATTAAAGAAATTAGCTATGTTACTTAATTTGTTAAAAAACATGTTAATTTCTTTAAATTATCTGTTTTAATCATTTTTTTGATATTATTATTTAGTATCCGGTTCGGGGTTTGTAACTTCCTCTTCCAACACAAGTGACTCATTTGAGACTCAAACTCAGGACTCAAGAGATCTAGTGGGGTCTTACATCGTTAGATTAACTCTATGTCGGTTATCCTGTTTAATCATTTGTACTTGATACTATTTTTTTGATGAAAAACTCTGTTACAATGTGAAATCAATAGAAATAGTTTGAGAGAGAAATTATAAGTTTGGAAGAAAACAATATAGAGGTATCATATTTAAGATAAAAGAAATCTTATAATTAGGATGGGAAGGAGTAATTAGTAAGGATAATGTTGTTATAATTATTATTATTATTCCGTTAATAAGGATAATGTCATTAACTACTACTTAAATTGTACCAATGATAAGTTTAACATAATAATTTATATAAAAATTATTATATATATTATTTAAAATAATTTATATATAAATTATGGGAATATTTTAAAACCTCCCAGTCTTTTTTTAAAGTTTTGGAGGTTGGGATACTTTCTAGTCTTGCCATTGAAAATGGATGCGGGGCCCACCTTTAATGAGAAGCCATTTTTACCAAAAGACAAAGGGCAGGGACAAAATGGTTGGGTAGAGACCTAGAGGGATCAGTGAGTGGGCCAAGTTGCAAAGGAACCGAAGCACGTGTTACTTGAGTGAATGCCACGTGGCATAAAAGGGTCCCCCTTGGCCCCATCTAGTATACTCCTCCGGCTCTAGCTTGGTTTAATTATTTAGAAAAAGTTGGTGATAACATGGTTATTAAAACCGGGCTCAACCCGGAACCGACAATCCGGCTATATAATCGGCTTGGGCAGTCCCCTAACTCGGGATTTTGAGCAATCTGGTTAGATTGTTTTCAGTTTGAGCAAGTTATTGGATCAATCTGATTGCCTTTTTAAAAAATTAATATTTTTTATGGGGTGGATGGTAATGTTAGTCAAAGTTAATGATAATTTGTGAGTTAATGACTATTAATTTAATGATTAAAGCATTATAAGTAGGAATATTTTGTTATCATCTATCAATTTTAATAATTTGCTAGGAAGAATAGTTAGTGATTATTGATTATAGTGTCATTGGATGGTCAATTGATACTATAATATCCATTGTTAATGATTCAAGATATTGAATTGATTTGGATGGTGTGATATTATGATAAGAATTTAAATTATTTTTTATTTTTTATTTTCCACCGGTTTGACTCGGTTGATTTTAAATTGACCTATTGACTTTTGATCCACTGCCTCAACCAATTCAAGGGCCAACCCAAGTTCAATAACCTTAGGTGAAATAGACTATTTCTCCTTGTAAGGGCTCATATTCTTAAGCATGTGTAACTCATGTTTAACTGCATGTAATATTTCTTTTGATATTTACTCCATTTTACACATAGTTGTAAATAAGTTATACACATTTAAAGAAGTGTTGTACACGGCTACACGCCGAACATACCCTTGAGTCGTTAATCGCTATGCAAATTTCAGATGCGTAATAATTATTGCATCGAGCGATTTTTCATCGAATTTCCCAATTATTTATTATTTTTGTCATTTAGCCTTATAACTTTAGAAAAATTGTGAAAAAATCTCTCATTAGTAACTTATTTATCAAATGGGCGTGTGTAGATAATCTTCCGCGTGTGCAGAATATCTTTCCTTATATGCAAATAATCTTCCTTATGTGCAAAATTCTTCCCTATACGTGTGTAAAAATCTTCTCCTGTGTATAAAATTTTTCCTCCATGTGCAGATATCTTCTCAGGTCCTATTTGACAATTAAATTGTCAATGAAATCTTTTTTCATAATTCTCCCTATAAATTTCACACAATTACAGTCCAACCCTAAAATTTAGCTCATTTAAATCAACCCCTCAAATTTCAACCATTTAAAGTTTTTGATTGTTCAAGTTAAAACCTAGTTGTAAAATATATGGGTCAATAAATTGAAGGTTAATATTATGTTTGGTACTTATTATTTGTACTCATTTTAATTTTGATTCTATAACTTTAAATCAAAGGTTTTAATCTTTCAAAGGATAAAATGATCCAAATTCTTACTAAACCAAAAGCACTAACGTTTTAGACGAAAAGCAACTCAAAAAACTAAAATCTGTGGTTGGAAATTATAGGACAAAATGCTAACACCCGTTTCCATTTTGATATTCGAAGAGCAATAAAGACAGAATTCCATGGGCATACATAAAAGCACAATTATACTGATAAAATTATTTATTTACAATACCAATATCGTTTGTCGATGAAATATAGAAAATACAGCGAAAAACTTAATATTTACAAATTACTCCAACATATCAAAACATAGACTAATTATGACCACGATCATGTTCTTGCCTTGCGACATGTGCCACTCACTTTCCGGCTTCTACGTCTTTGCCCTTTGACCCACTGGCACCCGCCGAGATATTTATTTAAAAATAGGGTGAAGTTCAGAAGAATCTCAGTAGAAACATGCTATCGTTCATAGAGAATGCGAAAAGTAAATATGACATGTGCCAAGGTATGCACCAATTAATGAACAATTTAAACACATTATCGTCATGTATACATAAGTAGGGCATAAGCCCACAATCTACACCGGTTGGACTTATACCAATTCCCAGTGTAAGTGCATCTTTGACACTAACTGCCTCCTTTTTAGGCAAATCATGTTAATTAATAAAGTGTATTTACAAACAATGGCATCCACAAAATCACATAATTGTGTTATAATATATGAAGGATAATGTTCCTACCTCAAAGCTTTATAGATTCCTCTTTAGATGTGTCTCGTAAACGTGTTGTTCCGGCTTTCGATCCAGTCCTAAAATATTAAATATACAGGAAATAAGTTATAACCTATCCAAGTATCATTTTAGACTCTTCCATAGTGTTTCTTGTGGTTATATTAGTTTATGGTGAAAATTTACCAAAATGCCCCTGGGACCTTGCCTCGGTCCCGCCGTATCTGGCCCAATGGCACGTTTTTTCAAAATTTTGACTAGGGCTATCCTGATGTATTTTGGCCCAAAGAATCCATTTTCGGGTTCGAAATCACCAAATTCACTGTTAAATTACAAAAATACCCTTAACAGCCCCAATTTAGGGTTTTTGGGGTGTTTTTGTAATTATGCTTTTTCGGCATTTTCCGAAAAAGTGGCCAACTGTAACTCCACCTATTTTTGCCCACTGAATCCAATAGAACCATTTATTTCATGAAAATCCAAATCCAACCCCTTGAAACAGTGCTGGCCAAAATATTTCAAGAAAAAATGGAAAAATGTAGTTTTGTGTTTTAGCTTCCAAAACTTATACTTTTTCACTTCTAATCCTTTATTAACTTGTTTAAACACATTTTAACCATAATTCAAAAAAAATTTGGGCAGCATAATCCCTTAGAATTATAGCTTCCCCAATTTTTCAACTCAACCAAGAAACTTAAAAAGTCAAGGAACATCAATAACAACACCACAACCACAAGAGAGTAAGTTTATGAAGTTACCCTCTTGCTTCCAATCTTGGTACCTTAACTCCTTCTCTTCCTTGGTCTCAAAGTGTGTCTTCACCCCATGGATTCATGAGAAACAAGAGTTTAGAGAAGGATCCCATGACAAAATCACAAGAAACCTTAAGAGTTTAGCTTTTTACCTTAAGTCTCTTTTTCTTCTTCTCTATAGCTTCTTCAAAATGCTCTCAAGCTCTCTCTCTCTCTTCTTGGAGTTGGCCGAATATGCATATGAAAAGGGAGAGGATGTTGTTTTATTAATTTGCTCTTCTTTCCTCTTGACCATTGATCTCATCGAGGGTTGAGAGGGCAACACTTATCTTGCACCATACCTTCCTCCATGCTTTCACCATACCTCTCCACTTAATGCCATACCTCTTTCATCATTGACTTCAATTGGAATTAGACTAGATTTTCCCCTTGTCTTGTTACAAAAACCGTCCCCCTCCTCTTTACTCTAACCAAGCCCATTTCTTCTCCAACTAACCAAACTAGCACTTAACTTCATGTAGCATTTTAATATGTGCTCTTGGAATTTAATTTTTTTCCCTTATTTTCATGTGTTGGGCGATATTATGGAAGAGAAAGAGAATAATATGTATTTAAATTCCATAATTCAATTAAATGAATTATGCATAATTTCCTCTAATTCCAAAATTCTTGATTTATTCCATCAAGAATAATCCAATTATACATTTTCCTTGATTAATTGAAACTAACTTCAATTAATAACTTCAATTAATCAGAAAAATAATTAATCTTGAGTTAAATTGACAAAATTGTGATTGTTTGATCACCTTTGTAATTTAATTCAATTCTTGAATTAATTTGTCCATTTCCTTATGAATATGAATATTTCAAAATTCACAAGATCCAAATTCATGAATACTCACCATTTTATTAAATTTCTCAATTAATTATAATATATTTTTGGTGAATATAAAAGTTGGGGTGTTACACAAAACTTACATAAGAGTAAACTATAAGGGTAAGATATTATATGAACTCATGAATTAAATGACTAAAACATATAAGCTAAACAGTTACTTTACTTCTCTTATTTATAATTTTACTATTCATAACATGTTACTCCGCCAGATGCTCATCCAAATAATGAATAGCCCCTCCATTTTGATTTATAAGATATTGTTTTGTGCAGTTTTGCGTTCCATAATGTAAGATGACGATCACGGCAATAATAAAGTCTTTATCTTACTAGATGGGTCGGTTATGAAAATGCTCGACGTCACCGTGCTCTATCAAAAATCAAATTTTTGAATCGGTTATTAACAAAAAAATCTTTTTCTATAATTTCATTGAGTGTTCGCTTTGATCTTCCTCGATCTCTTTTTACAGCACTCCATACTGCTTGATCATCTCTCCTCAACAGCGCATTCAATGGCCTCCTTTGAACATGTTCATACCACCTCAAACGATTTTCTATCATTTTCTCTTCTATAGATATCACTCTAACTTATTCGCGTATATGATCATTATGAATCCTATATTTTCTTACATGACCACACATTTATAATTTAAGACGTTTTTAAAAAAATTATTAATAATATCATTTTTAATACAAATATGAGTTACTTAGGATTTAGTATTAAATGAAACGATATATTTAAAATTTTATATTTTTAAAAAAATTAAAATTCCGAATTAAACTTCATCTAGTTCTATTTTATAATAACATTCTCTCACATAAGGTTCTGAATAAGTAAAAATCGGTTTTTGTCTAAAAAATTCATGCACCATTTTTATTTTTACTTCAATTAATTATATGTTTCTTTCATCTCTTTTTCCCACTCGGTTTTACTCATCTATTTTTTCACTCACTCTCTCTCAATCATCATCTTCATAAATAAGGGTATAATTAAAAAAAAAACATATATGACACATTTATTAAATAGAGATCAGGTTAGAAAGTTATTAAATTTTAAGATAAAGTTAATGTGGTTTAATGTTTTTCTTAGTTCTAGTGAAATATGATAGAAATGACTCATAAATAGGAACAAATCCGTACAAGGCACATTCTAAACGGAATAGATTACCCATTTTACCCCTACTTCTTATTACAAATCACTTTTAACTAATTGACGCGTAAGAACAAAATATTTAAAAGCATTAAATTTATCATACAATTTTTATGATTATCAATATTACGCTCATTAACAATAGATTACCCTTTTTACCCCCGGTTTTTATTACAAGTCACTTTTTAACTAATTGACACTTAAGAATAAAATATTTAAAAGCATTAAATTTATCATGAAATTCAAGTGATTATCAATATTACGCTCATTAACAACAATAAATTCCAACATCATACTCCGTCCGGAATTTTTATAAGCAATAACAATTCAAATCATGTAAGATAAATTGTGGATTAAAATTAGTCAAAAACAATAAATAATGCCTTATAATAGGATTAGATGAAGTATAAATCACCAAGTGGAGTATTAAAGTACATTTTTCAAGATTCTCCCTATTTAAAATCTTACCAATTACATCATCTATTATTTTTTAAGGAAAAAAAGATAAGAAAATACTACTTAAACTTTAAAATTTTAAATAAGTGATTTTCTATTAAAATGAGTTGTTAATTACTATATTCTTGTAGTTAATCCCTATATCTTGTGGGCAATAAGACTAATTTGGGATTTTGAAGTGTAAGTGATATTTTCTTTTTTATTTTAAATATTCATAATATTTAATATGGGTAAGTTTATAAATATCATTTTTCTTTGCTGAAAAAAATTTATTTTATTTTTAAACCAAATTAATGATTTAACAATCATTTTTTAGTTTTGGTTAGATGATTAAAAGTATCAATTGTGTCGCGGAGAAAAGATTTGTAATGTGGCCACAAAGTGTAGCACATTTGACATGGTATGAGGCCTTTGTGCCTCCTCATCCGGATCGATCGCGGCCAACTAATCCAAAAGATTTGTAATGTGTGTTGCTGTGTTATCAATGTAGCTAGCATTTATTTCCGGGGTATAAAAAAATCATTGTAGCTAGCATTTTTTTCGTCCTTTTATCAGCTAATATAGGTAAGGCAGCTAGTAGCCTTGGGGCAGGAAGGATGGGAAAGATAATAGGAGTTAGTTGATCCCTAAATGCTCTTTTAAAAGTTGTTGCCGGACCCCATCAACATTATTGCCGTAAATTTTAGCACTAATTCAATCATCAATTACTCCTATGAGTAGGTGACCAAAAAAAAAAAAAAATCTCCTAGGTAATCCTATTTATGAGGAAAGAGAAAAAAAAAATTATCCTATTTATCGGTAACATTATTAAACTTTTATGTAAATATAAAATTGTTCTAAAAATAAGAAAAATATAAGAGATTGATAAGAGGGAGTTAGAAAAGATTGAAAAGAGAAGATTGGAAGAAAAAAATATGGAGGAGCTTTCATTAACCTTATTTTTGATACCAATACATTTTACGTGGTTTCTATATATAAACCTCTAATCATTGAATTTTATACCTATGGTTATATGGAAATAAAGATAAGTATAATGGTATTAGTTATATGAAACTACCACGAACCATTCATTAAGAAAGTTTATATGTTTAAAGTATTGAACCCATAAGGAATCATAAGAGTAAGAGGTTATGGACATTCACACGTATAATTTGACACTCCCCCTAAATGTCCATAGCAAATATATATTGTACCTCATTAAAACCTTACTATAAAAAACCTAATGGGATAAAAACCTTGTGAAGGAAAAAGAGTACACAATATATATCACAATTGCCTCATTGAAAACCTTATCAAGAAAACCTAGTGGAATAAAACTTTGGTTAAGGAAAAGAGAAAAATAGTAAATCTTGATCTTTGCTACCCCTGATAACAATACTTTTGCCCCTTGATGACAATATCACTCATTGTCATGAAATTATCATATGCCTTGAGAATATACTAATTTCTTAAAAGCGATTGTCATCAATGATTTTTCAAGTAGCTTATCTCCTTTTCACCTGAATTATGCATGATGTATTATCATCAAATCAAATTATATGTTGAAATGTATCTGTCTACCATACCTTCAAGATATATCTAGTATTTGCATGTTTAACTTGTTCTGAACAACAAGGTCTCATATAGCACTTTTAAAGAACTATCACACCAAATATTAGAAATATCAGTTTCATTCAAGGTTTTGAAACCCGAACTGATCATTGAATCGGTCGGGGTATTGGGTCAATGATCAGTGGGTCTGATCAAAGTCAAATCAGGGCTAGATCGGTGAGAAAGGGAAAATTTATGATTATTTGTATGAAATTTTGAATAAAATATTTTTTAAAAAAACTAGTCAAATCGTGAGAAAACCAATCAAATAGTGTGAAAATTGGTAGAACCGGGGTCAGTTACCAAACCAGACCAGTCTGGTCTTAAGAACCATGGTTTCATTATCCATTGCGTGCCTATCGAAACTTAATTTTCCCGGCAAGAACATAATAAATCACTACTATAGAAATCGTGATATATGGCAGTTATTAACTGTCATACATCACAGTTTCGAATTGTCATATATGCAGACGCTATAAATGCTCGACGAAGATATATTACGGTTCCAAATTGTTGTTTATTTTGTATATATTATAACGGTTATAATATAATACCCATTATATATTGAGGTTTGGTGAGGCCATGATTTGCCCATTGATGTGATAATAATTAACTAGTCTACATAAACAATTATCATAATATCTGGTAATGCTTGCATGATACATAACGATTTTATTTTATAATAATTATTTATTTAGTAACATACTTAACTGTTTGTATATAAGAACCGTGACTTTTAATAAAAATTAATAACAGTCTCACGTAGACAACCGTTATGTATTAAATACATAAATAATGGTTTCTAAATAAGAACCGTGAACATTTATAACACATGGAGGTTTTTATATAATAATTGTGATGTATGGATATAAGACTATTCAAGTGAGAGTTTATGAGCTAGTTGATCTCCTATATATATATATATATATATATAATAGAACAATAGTATCTTCCACATCGAGTGGCTATGCAATTTGGCATGGATCAAGACATTTCAAACTTTGTGGGAAGAATCAATGGCAACTGTTGATGTGTATAAGTGATAATGTAACTGCTGACATATATACAATTATGTCTCTTCATCGGAATTAACCCCTAAAAAGCAAAGGACTTTGGGGAAAAAACATATACCCCTATTCAAAGGGTTTGCATGACCCCTGCACCCTTTCTGACAAGGATATTTGCTTTTTCCCCATCTTTCTTTACTTTCCAGGCTTAATTGCTGAAGAGACACTAGATATAGGTGAACACTTATATTATTATATATATAGATCAAGAGTGTGATTGATTCTAGCCACAAAGCCTAGAAAATCTTAATCCATACAAATTACATAGCTACTTAATGTGGAAACTACTACTCCATTATATATATATATATGAGACCACGTAACTCAAAAACTCTCACATTGAAGAGTCTAGGTGTCAACACCCGTTTCCATTTTGATATGCGCAGGGCAATAATGAACAAGTTCCATAGGCAAACAGAAAAGTACATTTATACTGAAAATAAGTATTTATTTACAGATAGTCATTAACAGAGCAGAAGCCAATAATAATGGCAAATATGTATAGAATGTCCCAAAACTATTTCACATACAGACTATATACAACCGCTGTATTTATCTTGGGAAACGTGCCTGTCAGTTTCCCTTCTCTACATCCTTGGATTTTGAGCCACTGGCACCCGCTGAGACATTTGGATTAGAAAAAGGGGTGAGATTCCAAGGAATCTCACTAGAAACATATGATCAACACATAAAATGCGAAAATTAAATATGCAATGCACCGTATCAAGTAAAATGAAAACTCATATCATCCGTGTGTGTACACAAAATTCAGGGCCAACTAACCTGTTGAAACCCCTACATGTACCTCAGCTGAGTCCTTGACTACAGCTAGGTAAGACTACTGTACCTCAGCTAGGTCTTAGACCACAGCTAGGTCATGTGCCTCCAGCACGTGTTTAGATCACAAAATACATTAACACACATTATACAAATAGTCACATAGTATATGAGAGATAGTGGTCCCTACCTCGAAGTTCTATCAACCCCTTTTTGTGTGCCTCATGAAACATGTCGATTTTCGACTCTCGATTTGGTCCTAAAATATTAAATGTACAAGAAATAGGTCATAACCTATCCAAGTATCATTTTAGACACTTCCATAGTGTTTCTTGTGGTTATATTAGCCTATGGTGAAAATTTACCAAAATGCCCCCGGGACCCCGGCCCCGCCATACCTGGCCCGATGGCACGTTTTTTCAAATTTTTGACTAGGGCTATCCTGACATATTTTCATCCAAGGAATCCATTTCCGGACTCAAAATTACCAAATTCAATGTCAAATTATGAAATTGCCCATGGCAGCCCTACTTTTAGGGTTATGCTTTCTCGGCCTTTTCTAAAAAAGTGCCAAACTGTAATCCTACCTATTTTTTCCCACTGAATCCAATGGAATCATCAAATCATTAAAAGTCCAACTCTAAGGCCCTCAAACATCCCTAGCAGAAATTATAGTGTTTTCTGGGAAAAATCAGGGTTTTACGATTTCGGCTCCATAAACACGTTCGTTTCTACTCCTACCTACTTTATTAACAATCTAATTGAGTTATAACAACCATTTGAACTAAAATTGGGCAGCATAACCCTTAGACACACAATTTTCCAAAATTTAAAACCAATGGCAATCCAGTGAAATTTCACCGATTAAATGCCCACAGCAGCCAGAATAGTTAATATATGAAGGTTTGGAAGTTACCTCAAGCTCCCACAACCTTTTCCCAAAAATGGCTGAAAGACCTAACTTTTAGAACACCAAATTTGAGCTTTCCAAACCTTAAAGAACAAAGAGGAGTAGCTTAGAGTCGGAGTTATACGCGTTAGGAGCGAAATCGTCGGAGAAATCGGCTTACCTTATGATTTTTCTTCTCTTTCTCTCTCTAAACTCTTTCAACTTTCTCTCTCAACTTCAGGTCTATTCTGTGCGTGAATGAGCTGAAGGAAGGAGATGAGCATGATATATTCTAATACCATATGTCATTTTAATGATTTATGGAATTTTCTAAAAATTCCAAAACTAATTTTTTTATTACATAACTTCCTACATTCATGTAACCATGCCATCATGTCCAACCAATATTTCCTTCTTTATGCCACATGTAGGAGACACCTAGGGGTCCCTCCCTATGGTTTCAATTGGCTTTACAACTTGTCTAGGTTACGTATACACGTGAAGTTTCAATTTTGGTCAAAATTGCACTTTTTGCTCAAATTTACCATAAATTCATATTAAATTGACCAAAATATTCTAAATATATTTTTAACATTTATTTTCCTTAATTAATTGAAATTAACTTCAATTAATTGAAAAATAATTTATTTTGTGCTATTTTGGTAAAATTACGATTTTGCCATTACCTTTCTAATCCAATTTCTTTTCTTATTTTTCTTTGGCCAATTCTCATATATTTTTTTGACCAAATATTTTCTCTAATATTCCTTCATTTTTGGACCTTAATATTGGGCTTTTTAATTACCCAAGTTAATTCCTTAATTATTTTTGGCCAATTTCTCATGAAATTGAACATTTATAAATTCATAAATTCCAAATTCATGAATATTCACCATTTTATTGAATTTCTCAAATATTTAAAATACTTTTGGTGAATATAAATTTTGGGATGTTACACTAGGACAGATTACAGTGTTGAATTTCATAGCTTTTAACTTGGTGCCACCTATTCAATAGAAAAAAAGGAGAGAAACCTTCAGTCATAGCAATATTGGATTTCCATAACAAACATAACTTCACAAAAGCAATTTAATATGTCACATGAACTAGTTTATTTATAGAGCTTGTTTGTGTATGACTCTCAGTACAACTGAACTAGTTTATTCACAGAGCTTGTCCATGTATGACTCTCATCGGTAAAAATGAACTAGTTTATTCATCACATCTCTATCAAATTTTTTGAAGTAACTTCCGGAGATATGGACATTTCCAAAAAGGAGATGTATTTACTTAGGGATCATATCTCCAGAAGTTACATAAAAAAGATCAATAAAGTAGGAACCTTTAGTCAAAGTAATGGGTTGACAACTACCTATAATAGGAAATGAACCTTCAATCAGAGCAATAATAGGTTCTCCAGAAAAAAAATAACATAACTTTATAAAAAAAAGTTAATATCACCTTGAATGCTTTATCAAGTCGTGACTTCACAAAGTCACCTAAACTGAATAAGGAGAATAGAGCACCCAAGGAATGCGACTTAGCTAGGGCTTACAAATGATGAAAGCAAGAGTTAGAGCAAGCGAAAGCAACTCACTCGATATTTATTGAGACAAGTGGGCAGGTATTCACTAGCGTGACTATTACTGAAAAGTAAGATGAAGGCTTTTTATGGTGGGGCTCGACTGAAATAGACTTTCGACTGCCTAAAAAGACAACAGGAGTAGTAAGGTTACAATGTTGACTGGTTTCGTTCAAATAGACTAAGTGTTAAGTGTATTTCTTTTCAAGCGCTTAAATAGAAGAAGAAGGGTATTTTAAGTTGTCGTGCATAAGATTTTAAATAATGGTTATATCGATAAAACTATTATTTTTGTGTTATATTTATTACGATTCTTTATTAATAATCGTGAGTCATGTTATTGTTTTAACATATACATATGTCACGGTTGTTAGTTGATAATCGTGAGGTATGTTATGTTTTAAAAAAAATTTTTGGGCAGTTAGTGCCTATATAATTACATTTTTATATTTTTATGAAAATAAAACCAAATAATATCACTCTTGATCTGGTGACTAGTTGCTTGATAGATAATCTGAAGTCTGCTACAAATTTAGGAACTTTTGTTCCCTTCAATTTGAATGAATCAAAAGTTTCATAAATTCGCAACAAACCTCACATTATCATGCTACCCGTCACCAAAGGAGTGGCCTGAATCATCTGAGAGTATGTAAGGATCATAGTGGCCAATCCTATACTTATCAAGAATGAGATTGGCCTTTCTGTTCATACTGAACAAATATCCGGCTAGAGCAAGGACGACAAGTCCCTTCTGGCCCTTCTTTATAACAGCAAGACCCTTTTCCTAGTGCTATTTTCTCTTGTACCATATCATCATTCGGGCCAATAGATGGATTGGCGGAGGGGGTAGAAGCACTGGCTATGGCAGATGGGGCGGCATGGTTAGAATCCT
The DNA here is from genome assembly GCA_963242795.1 of Inga leiocalycina. Lineage (NCBI taxonomy): Eukaryota > Viridiplantae > Streptophyta > Magnoliopsida > Fabales > Fabaceae > Inga > Inga leiocalycina. Next base: position 45,574,312 of record OY725332.1, read on the forward strand.
TAGTACTTAAGCCATTTGTTGCACCAACAAGCCTTGAGGAGGAGGAGGTGGTGGAGGAGGAAGAGGTAGTAACAGCGGAGGACTTCCCTGGGATTTTAACATGATGGGGAGAAGGAGGAGGCCAATAAAGAAAATTAGTAAGAATCACAAGGGTCAAGGAATAGTTGAGTTTAAATAGAGGTCTAACGGATTACAATTGGTTATGAGTTATGACTTATAAAGGTCTAATGGGATTATGAAAAGTTATGAGTTATGACATTAAAGGTCTGAATGTTGCGAAGGGTTATGAAATAGTTAAATGATGGTTGTTTCTGAAGACCGTTATATGTTGTCTTTGTAACATCCCAAATTTTATTCACCAAGAATATATTATAATTATTATATAAATTCAATGAAATGGTGAATGTTTAAGGCCAACAAAATTAAATATTGAAAATTGAAAGTGAAATAGTGGTTTCAGTGAAATCGCCTGTGAGGTAGTGAGTTTGTCATGTGGTTTTGGAATACCAAATGATGATCAAAAGTTATGAAATTTTACAGGGTGAAAGCAGACATCCTAAGCTTTAATTTGATAGGTCATATGACTCAATTGAAGCTATGTACAAAAATATATGAATTTTTGAAGTTAATCCAGAAAATCTGGAAAGTTTCTGGAGCAGCGGTCAAAGATTGAAAATCTGGGAATAATATGATCCTATCCAGTAAAATTCCATATTTTTCCTTGAAACTAGACTTAATGAGAGTTCCATAGGCTTTGGAATCACTTCGAAATGATGTCTACAAAATTAGTTATGGTTTTTCAAAGTTAAGGTAGAAAATGTGCCAGAATTGGCATTATTTCAAAAATTTAAGAAATTAAGGGATGAAGGAGGAGAAGACAAGTGTCAAAATCCAATGAGACCAAGTGTCAACACCATATGAAAGATGATGGAAATAATTGTTGTGTCATAAGTCCTTACTTATGTCATAAGGTTAGGTAGCCAACTCTTGTACATATTGACTTGAGTAAATGGAAGGAACACTTGATTTAGTTGGAGCATAAGAGGGAGCACGTTTTTGGCCAACCAAGGAAGAAGGAAATGATAATCAAGGTTGAGTGTACACAAAAGGGAAGTATGGCAAGGTTGAGTGCACATAAAAGGGAAGTATGGTGGTTGGCATGTGTCACTATAACAACCTTAGATGAGATCAATGGTTGGGAATCAAGGGAGCATTTTTATGAAGGCTTTCTCTTCCCTTCCCTTCATGCATTTTCGTTCAACATAGAGAGGGAGAGAGTTTGGAGAAACTTTGAAGAGTTAGAGGGAAGAGGAAGAAGAAATCTTAATGTAAGAGTTGATTCTTAAGCTTTCCTTGTAACATTTCCCCTAGATCCTTCTCTAAACCGTGTTTCTTCATGAATCTATGATCTTGAAGACTCATTCTTAGCTCAAGGAGAAGAGAGAGAGGACGTCCTAGAGAGATAAACATCAAGGATCAAGAGGTAATCTCCAAAATCTCAACTTCTTAGTGTATTGAAGTTGTTGTTGGTGATTGTTGTTTGGTTTTGTGATTTTTGGGTTGAGTTGTAAAATTAGAAAACAAATGACCCTAATGGGTTATGCTGCCCAAAATCCTTTAAATCATGGTTAAGAAGTGTTTAAATAAGTTAACAAAAGATTAGAAGTGGAAAAGTACAAGTTTTGGAAGCTAAAACAAAAAGCTACATTTTTCTATTTTCCCTTCAATATTTTGGTCAGACCAGAAATGTTAGTAGGAGTTGGATTTTCATGAAATAAATGGTTCCATTGGACTCAGTGGGCAAAAATAGGTGGGGTTACAGTTGGACACTTTTTCGGTAGAGGCCGAAAAAGCATAATTACAAAAATGCTACTGAAATCCCTAAATAGGGGTTGTCAAGGGTATTTTCATAATTTTACAGTGAATTTGATAATTTCAAGCCCTGAAACGGATTCCTTGGGCGAAAATAAGTCAGAATAGCCTTAGTCAAAATTTTGGGAAAACGTGCTACCGGGCCGGGTTCCCGGGGACATTTTTGTAAATTTTCACCATAGACTAATATAACCACAATAAACACTATGGAAGAGTATAAAATGATACTTGGATAGGTTATAACCTTTTTCTGGTACATTTAATATTTTAGGACCGAATCGGACGCCGGAACAGCACGCTTTTCGAGACACCATTAAAAAGAGGATTATAAAGCATTAAGGTAGGGACATTATCCTTCATACATTATGCCATAGTTATATGATTGTGTGAATGCCAATGTTTGTAAATGCGCTTTATTAATCAACATGATTTGACTAGAGAGGGGCCAGAAGTGTCAGAGGCACTTACACTGGAGTTAGAGAAAATCCAACCGGTGCAGAATAGTGGGGCTGGGCCCTACTCATGTATACATGTAGATGATATGTTTATAATATTCATTAATTGGTGCATACATGACATATATCATATTTACTTTTCGCATTTTCTATGAACGATAGCATGTTTCTACTGGGATTCTCCGGAATCTCACCTTATTTTTAATAAACACCTCAACGGGTGTAATATCCCAAAAAATGATTAAGGGCTAATGACTTCAAAAGTGACTGTAATTATTGTTGAATAAACACTTTTGGAGAATGAGTGATGGGAATTTGGATGTTTTAATGATTCCAATGGCTTCCTTGTGAAAATTCGTGTGGGGAGAGTGTTTATTGTGAAATTGGAACCATTGGGAATAATTGTGCAAAAGTTGGAAACTTGTCCATTGAAACTCTGTACAGGGCAGTCGATTTGTATGGACTTTTTAAATAGGCAAATGGTGTCTAAAAATTCTGAAATTTTCTAGTTTTAAATTTCACATGCCAAGATACAAAATGGACATATAATTTGTGTCATTTCAATTTGTGAGCTAAGAGTTATGATTTTCCAAAGTTTGGGATGGAAACTGGAATCTGTTTTGGAGAATTATGGAATTTTGTGCAATTCTGTATTTTTGAGGTTATTAAATGCAGTAATCCATATTTTTTCAATAAAGAGGACTTAAATAGCTTTCCATAGGCTTTGGGATCACCTCATTTTGATTTTTCTAGAATTAATTATGATTTTTCAAAGTTTGGGCAGAAATCTGCCAGAATTTTGTAAAAATCCGAAATTGATGGAAATTTAGTAAATAATTAGAAAATAATATTATATTATATTAAATCATCATCCACCTCCTCCATCAGCCCAAAACCGTGATATTCAGCTGCAACAAGAGAGAGAAGGTGTGAGAAATTCTAGAGAGAGAAGGAGAAGAGAACTTGTACGGTAAGTTGATTTCTTCGGTAAATCCTTACCTAACGCGTATAACTCCACTCCTAAGCTATTCTTCTATCTTCTTCAAGGTTTGTGGAGCACAAATTTGGGTGTTCTAAAGCTAGGGTTTTCAGCCACCTTGAGGAAAAGCTAGTGGGAGCTTGAGGTAACTTCCAAACTTTCATATATTGCTTATTCTGGCTGCTGTGGGCAATTTAATCGGTGAAATTTTGCCGGATTGCCATTGGTTTTAAAGTTTGGAAATGATATGGCCTAGGGGTTATGCTGCCCAAATTGGGTCTTAATGTTAGTTGTAACCTAATGTAATAATTAATAAAGTGGTTAGGAGTAGAAAGGAACATGCTTACGGAGCCGAAATCGAAAAACACTGATTCTTCCCAAAGTATGCCAAGATTTTGGCCAGGGCTAGATCTGAGGGTTAGAGTTGGATTTTCAATGATTTGATGGTTCCATTGAGTTCAGGATCGAAAATTAGGTGGGGTTACAGTTGGTCACTTTTTCAGAAAAGGCCGAAAAAGCATAATTACGAAAACGCCCCTAAAACCCTTAAAGTGAGGCTGCCAAGGGTAATGTTGTAATTTTACATCGAATTTGATAATTTTGAGTTCGGAAATGGATTCCTTGGGTGAAAATATGTCAGAATAGCCCATGTCAAAATTTCAGGAAAAGTACAGCCGGACTTGGTACGGCCAGGTCGGGTCCCCGGGGGCATTTTTGTAAATTTTCATAATATGCTCATATAACCCCCAGAAACACTATGGAAGTGTCTAAATTGTATTTTGGAATTCTAGGACTAAGTTGTGAGCCCAGTGGTTAGCACGTTTTACGATGCACACTAAAAGATGGTCTTTGAGATAGTACTCCCCAACCCTTTAGGCATGTGTCTAGGCTTCTAGTAGCCACCTAAAGAGTCTAAGTGATAACGAACTTTAAGTGTTTTGAAGGTGAGAATTTGGAATAGAGAATAACTTGTCGTCCTTGACTTTGGTTTATAGGGTTCGACATTTGTCCTAATCGCAAGCAACCTATGCCGGCGCACGTCAGGAAAGAACAAGGTAGTGACTCTTTTCCCTTATACTATATGTGATACAAGGTATGTTTGTTTGATCATTGTTTGTGAGTCTATCACCTGCGGCCTATCGGTGTTGATGGTGGGAGGATCGTACCTTCGGGGCGATGGAATCCGGGGGATGAGACTATGTGAAAGTCGTAAGGCTATATGTGAAAGCCAAAAGGCTATTTGTGAAACCTTCACCCACGGCCCATCGATGTTGACGGTGGGAGGACCGTGCCTTCGGGGCGGTGGAATACGGGGGATGAGATTATGTGATTATGTGCATATATGGCAGCCTGCGTGCTGTGCTTTATATTGTGATGTTGCTTGATGATTTTCTTGCATGCTTTGTGATTACATGTGGTATGAATGATTTGTTACTACTGGGATTCTTTTGAATCTCATTCTTTCCATTGACAAACCTTCAGATAGGGCAAGTGGCTCCAAGGGAAAGGAGACGACCAAGGGCGGATAAGGCTCCTTAGGGAGATTTATATTTTGGTGTTGGATATCATGTTTTGTTGGGAGATCACCGTATATCTTATAAATGTTGTTTTGGAGACAGTGGTGTAATCCCCTAATAGGAATTTATAAACCTTTAGTTTATGTATGAAACCCGAGGGTTGCCGGGATTTTGTTGTATACTCTGATATGTAAATGTGATGTAACTGCACAGGGTAATTAAATTCGAGTTGTGGAATTTGAGACCAGGGTAAGGCAGAATCTTTGAAAATATTTGTGAAAACCCTTCCATAAGGAAGGGATTGTAAATGAGTTTGATTATTATTGGTCTCTATTTCATTTTAAAATACGTATTTCGAATCATAAATACGAAGGGGGTTATAGCGGGTACCAGTGGGTCTAAAGGAAAAGATGTAGACACCGGAAGGTGAGCGGCATGGGTCTCGATGAGAGGACAAGATCGTGGTCATAATTAGTTTATTTTGTGATATTTTGGTGAAATTTGTAAATATTAAAACTTTCACTGTGTTTTCTGTTTTCGTCAACAAACAATATTGGAATTGTAAACGAATATTTTTATCAGTATAATTGTACTTTTTTGTATGCCCATTGAATTTTGTCTTTATTACTCTTCGATTATCGAAATGGAAACGGGTGTTGACAGTCTTCACTGATTTGAAAGACGAATCATTTGTAAGTTTTACCTGACGGTTGATTCTTAAGAACCATCATTTTTGTCACCAAATAAATTATGGTTATTAGTTACAACTGTTTTTTTTATGTTTTCACAAATTCTGCCTCGCAATACATGACGGTGCATATACTTAACCATTACATTTAAACATTATATATCCTTGCACGACCTCTGTCTTGACATACCTAACATTTATTAGTATAACCGCTATATATTAAGTGTTATAAATGACCAAATCTGTAGTAGTGAGTGCAATATCAACATGGTACAAAAATATTCTCATAAAATATAAGGTACTTTTAGACTATTAAATTAAATTCAATATATATTCTGCAAACAAAATTATTATAGCAAATTTCTATAATTTTGAAACCATTGAGGCATTCAATGACTCGATCCACAAGTTAAGTAACTTGCAAAATTATTTGTTTTTCAACACATTTCTTTGAATATATTATATAGACTTAAATCATTTTAAAATCTCAAAGACATTTTATATATAGAATAATTTTCTTTGATATACTTTTGAAATTTTAGATCTTTCAATGATTATTGTATAAATTTCACTATTTACTTAGCTGTATGCATATGTTATAATAATATCAATAGATGCATATTTTGTTTTCATATACTGTCAGACAAGTAACATATGCAAATATTATTGCATCCACCACAGAATAAGATGTCACATCATAATCATCATTATACATTTGTGAAAATCTTTATTTTCACATAAATATTCATATATCTCATAATAACTTTATATTTTAGGTGTTTGGATTGCAAGTTCATATTTTTTATATATTGAAAGGATGCACCAATATTTTCATTACATTTTGTTCCTTTTATTTTTCCATTTGGCCAATTGCCTTTCTATCGAATTTACATAATAGATTTATGCATAAGATTCTCACTTGATCATGTAAAGTTATTATCAAAACCGTTGTCGAGAACTTAATTGTCGTGGTTCCATTTTACATGTGGCATAACTCATTGAGATCTCTTAATTTATTACTTTCAGGTACCTGAACCTTTTTTGAGGATTTTGTAATTAGTTATGCCTCAACACTCTTCTGGAGTACTTACTTCCTCAATATGATCATCTTGATTACATGCTCCTCTTTATCCAGAATATTTATATTTGGAACTAAATGGTTTCTCATGCTTCAGGCATGTTTCACTTTCATTCATATTGATTGAATGATTTTCAGCTGGAACATGAGATTTAGTAATTCTCATTTAGCTCAGTAATTGTATCTGACATGTATTTTATAATATTTTATGAATGCAAAGCCTGATAAACTTCTAGTTCATGTTGCTATATTCAAGGATATATATTTGATAGTAATAATGCATTTCATATATTCTCTTTTTCAGCTATTCAATTTCTCCCCCTCATGTTAGAAAATCTTTGTCAAATGATAATTGACTAATCATGCAGTATAAGTCTCCTAAATACATTTGTTTCCTTTAGAAATATCCTTTTGTTTCATTTAGAGACAAACAAGAAGAAGAACGTCATTATCCAACAATTTATCCTACGTTTCTTTTAATATGCACCTATGTGCATTGTGGTGGATTAAAAGGCATGCCATTCAAACATTTTAAGATGAAATATGTCTAACTCTTGACCAAAAGCCAATTTTATTGTGAGAATTTTGTTGGCTTGTATACGTTTTGCAATAAGTAAGATTAAATATGCCAACATTTGTAAGGCCCTACCTTACATACCACTTATCATTAATATTAATAAGAGTACTTGAGCACAGATCGGTGAGCAACATAGGAATAGCATAAATATACTGATATATTGATATAAGGTACTTAATTACATCACAGGTTTTCCCCTCAGGGTTCGAAAGTATATACACAATTTGATCAAAAATGGAAAAAATAAACTAATAATATAACCAACAGCTAAGCTTTCTTAACCTGAACACCACATTTGTCGGTATTTATCGTTTTGCCCCTTGAGCCGCTAGCTTCTGCTTGATTATTTTGATTTTGAAAAAGGGTGAGATTTAAAAGAATCTCAATAGTAACAAACGATCAATCATATAAAATGTAAAAAGTAAATATGTCATGCTCCATATTATACAACAAATTAATAACAATACCATGACATGTATACATGAGTTAGGGGCTCAATCCCCCACTATCCGTAAACCTAAGTTGGGTTCTTACTCAACAACTAAGTAAAAGTGCCTCCTCGCACTAATTGCCCTCATTGGCAAAACCTTGTTCATTAATTAAATCACAGAAGATGGCATACACAAATATATAGACATTGGCATAGTATATTAAGGATAGAGTTACCACCTTGTATTCCTTTTTACATCAGAAAACAATCCCTTGAATTTCGTGTCAACAGCTCAAGCTATCAATCCGGTCCTAAAGCTCCAAATGTACAAGAATTAGGTTAAAACCCATTCATGTACCACTCTAGACTCTTTCAAAGTGTTTTTGTTGGTTATATTAGCCTAAAAATGCAAAATTATAAAAATGGCCTTTGGGACCCGATCCAGCCCCGATTTACCCGAGCTGACCATATTTTTTCAGAAATTTTGACCCAAGCTATTCCTACACAGTTTTGCTAATAGAATCCATTTTTGACCTCGGTTTTCACAAAATCACTACTAAATGATAGTTTTGCCCTTACCTTATTTAGGGTTTTAAGGGTATTTTCGTAATTTCACTTTCTAGGGCTTTTCTCACAAAGCGTTCAACATCAACTCTACATAATTTTCCCTCCTGAACACCATGGAACCCTCAAATTCATGAAATTCTAGCCCTAACCCCCAGATCTCCTCTTGGCAAAAACTTGTGCTCATTAACGGGAAAATTGATTTTTGAAATCCAACACCTAAAGTTTACTCCTTTTCACTCATAATCACTTCTTAAACCATTTAAACACATAAATCAAGATTTAAGGAAATTTTGGCAGCATAACTCCTTAGGGTTATCACTTTCCAAATTTACGAAATCAACCAACAAACCATAAATTCAACCAAGAACATCAACAGCAACAACATACTTCCACAAAGATTGAAGTTCTTAAAGTTACCTTGGTTTCTTACTTCCTCTCTCAAAACTATCCTCCCTCCCTCTCCTTAACCTTGAGATTATCTAGCTAAACCATGATTTTCATGAAGATCAAGAGGTTAGAGAAGAGATTACATAAGTGAAAGCCTTAAAACTTAAAATCATAAAGCCTTACCTTTGGATTTTGCTCCTCTTTCTCTCTGAAACTCTATGTTTCTTAAGGCCTCTCTCTCTCTCTCTCTCACTTAGACTTAGACGGAAATGAAGAATAGTAAGATGAAGGCAAGAGTTAATAAAATATCTTCATCTTTCCTTATTTAATAAATGGTGGAATATTGGATTTATGACATCATTTGTGTACTTGCTCTTATCTTCATCAAATTGAGTCATAACCTTCCATTCAAATTGAACTAATTTCCTTCCCTTCCTGTAGCCCACAAAAGTGACGTCCCAAGGGCCCTTCATTGACCTTATTGGGCTTCATTCTTTTATCTCAACTATATGTACAAGATATAGTATTTTATTCTTTATTAACATGTGCCCAAACTTTGACAATTATAATTTAATTCCCTTGGCTTGAATTGATGACACTTGGCATTATGAATACCCAAGAAAATATCCACCAATAAGGAAAAATATGGGCTTTTACTTTATTCCATAATTTACACAATTACCATTACATTCTTTTCCCAAATTCGCAATAGTTGGTCATTCTGGTAGATTTTCTGACCAAACTTTGAAAAATTATAAATTTATTTGTAGACATCAAATTGGAGTGATTTCAAAGGCTATGAAACCCTTATTGAGTCTAGTTTTAAGAAAAAATATAGCCTTTAGCCAACTGAAAACTCATAATTCCCAGAAATTCGTTAAACCTTACCTATTCCACAAATAAGGTCTAAATTTGAAAAATCATATCTCTTAGTATATAAGTCTAAAATTTACCCATTACCTATCAAATTAAAGCTTAGGATGTGTACTTTTATCCTATAGAATTTCACAATTTTTAGACTTCATTTTCCTATTTAAAAATACGCTACAAGAAAATTGACATGTTGGAAAAATACCCTTGTGGCAATTTCTCATTCCTGGGACTCTTACTAAACTAGGGTTTAGCAGTCCACTTAATTCAGGCTTATTCTCAAGCCTCTAATCCTAAAATTTGGGATATTACAACATTGAAATAGAAAATTTGTGTTCATAAGCATTGATCTAGCTATTTATGGAGGCTTCAATAAATAATTTTTGGATCATATAATCTGGAAATTGCATGCTCAACATAATGATTTATTTAAACATTCTTGCAACTTCAAGCTGCAAACTAATAGTAACCTTACATGTAACCATTTTATCAATGCATCTATTAAAATTGTTGAATACTTATATGGTTACATGCTATTTGAATAGTCCAATATATTTTAGTTTGATTTATTTTCAGAAATGTAGAGATCCATTCCAAATAATAAACAATGATACTCTCATAATGAATTTGTTATGAGAACAAGCATCACATGATAATTCTTTAATTATATAATGTGTTGGTTATTTATGAAGAAGCTTTCGATTCTTCAATGGATGTCAATACATGATCTTTTATAATTTTTCGTATCATATATATGACTCTGATGATCAAACAAGTAATGCCAACAATAAATTTATTTGGATCAGTAAAATTCTAGTTTACTATATCATGTTTCTTTACCAACAGTAAACTTTACAATTTTCACAACATATTGATATAAAATCTTAATTTGATATCCTTTTTTTTTGGAGATCAATGAGGATATGTGATAAAGTATATAAGGTTAAGGTGCAAAAATGCATATGTGCTTTTTCTCAAAGTGCCCCTAGCAGCAAATGTTTTTTTAGGTGCAAAAGTAACCATGAGATTACATAATAGGTGCAAAAGTCACATCATCTATTAAAAAGGAACGTTGACCGTCAAATATAAGTTTGTTGACTAACTGTGATGACATGGTTGATGACCAGACAAGGGAGGATGCTGACTGGAATACTTGAGTGTTGAAAAAACATAGGCAAATGGAGCTGAGGGCGAAAGGCATCAATTATCACTGGGAAACAAATAAGTTCTTTATGAACTATATCAATTTTGTTACATATAAGTTCTTCAGGAACTAAAATATATTCTTGCATTTTTATATAACTTCATTACTCATTAATAGTAATAATATACTTCAATTTTCCTCTTTTGATGCATATTCAAAGTATAAAATGTTTTGAATCTTCCACCATATAATGAAATATGAAGAGATCTATAATTGAAATACATAAAGATTTTGTTACAATGATTTGTGATGTTTAAGGGCTAAGTTGAATTTGAGAGGAATGTAAATACAAATGCATTAGAATACAAATACAAAATAATGAATAATTATCATATTCATATTCTTCTTTCAAATTTTTCCTACTATTTGATCATCTATAAATTTGACTTGCACTATATATGTAGTTCACGCACATTATAAAAATGGTTTTTTCTAACAAATCATAACATATTTATAATGAATTTTCTTATAAAATTAAATTCTCATTCTCTTAATTCAAATATGATATATGATTTTTCTTTTTTTCCAATACGTCATAAAAAAATAATTTGATTCCAATATATATCATATATCATATCATAATTAATGTATAAAACTTACTTATGTCATATGAGAATACTTAAGGAGTAGAAGGAATAACAAGACAAGAAATTGGGAGAGAGCACAATGGATTATCATTACCAAAATAAAATACAAATTGCACATTATTTGTATGCCTTTCAATAATAAAACGTTTGGGAACTAAGAAAGAATTGCACATATGTGTAAGGCAACATAATAATGCTCAAGAGGAGAAAAGAGATGGAAGACAAAGATAAAATGAAATAAAGTACCTTGATGTTGGGTTATATGAGTTGAGTGTTTGATAAGAATCTATGGAGCAACAGGGAAGCACAAATGCCAAGACGAAATAGATGTAGGTTTGACATAGTAAACTCTATTAATGTATGAACAATAATCACATGCACCTATTGGAAATTGTGCCTTAGGGGCCAATTGTTGTACTTTGAACATTATTAATTTAATGAATTTTCTCTATTATGTTATCATATTATTCCATATTCACTATGATGACTGTATCCTTGTATAAATCATAAAGATTGTCCCAAATGTCCCGGTCAGTCATCTATATGGGAACAGAGATGAAATAGGGCCAGTATGACTTTGATAAGATATGGAAATATGAATTAAAGTCTTAAGCACTTGTAAGAGTATAAAGTGCTGGACCGGCCCGCTATGAGAAAGCTATATGGATCAAGTTATAAGCTTATCTCATGTATAACCTCGTCACAATGCCCTTCAACCTAGGATCATAATGGATTCCTACATGAGAGTTGCTAAGCTTTGAACTAGTCAAAAGTAACCTTTCACTAGATGATGATAAAGGCTACGATTGGGCTTGGTGGTTTTTGTAATGATCCAATTTGGGATTAAGGGTTAATTATGTTAGCAGTGATGTAATTATTGTTAAATCCAATATGAATGTGTTTTAGTCAATGCCTAAGCTTCATATTTATGCTTAAATGTGGGTTAATGTGTAAATGGATTGAATTATGTGGGAGGACGCATAGTGGTGTTATTGGAGTGGTATAAATGAATTTGGAAGTGATTTGAGTGAAATTGCCATTATCAGGGGAAAAAGGGAAAAATTGGAAAGTTACCAAATAACTGGACTGTTACCGAAGAGGAAACTCATAGGTAACTTGAGATCAATGGTTATGATTTGTTAAGCAAGGGGCGGAATTGTATATGAATATGCATATGTGAGTTCATGGTTGGGAGAATGGGATGATGACACATGGCAATATGAGGGCCATAGATCTTGGTCAAAATGTCAAAAGTTTTCCCTCTCTCCTCTCCTTTTCAAGGTCGGCTAGGGAGCTTTGGGGCAAGGGAAAATCTGACTTCCTTTATCATTCTCACTCACCCCCATCCTCAATTGCCGTCCAAGCTTAAGCAAGAAAGAGAAAGAAGAAGCTTGAATTCTAGGTGAGTATTTGACCCTAGATGCTTAAGTGTCCTTTTTTAATCTTGCTCATAGTGTTAAGAGCTTTATTCCTATGGTTTCAGATTTTTGATTGGTGGTGTTTGAGAATTGGTGAAAATTTGGAAGTTGTGAAATCAAGGAAATCACTTTGAGAAAAGAAAGAGGTAAGCATTTGATGCGCTTTGGTATATTTGTTATGATTTTTGGTTAAGTTTTGTAAATTCTGGAATTGTGCCCTGAATATGGTATCAATTTGGAATGTAGGAATTGGATAGAATCTTATGGTTGAATTGGTAGCCTATTGTGTCTTTGAGTTACTAGGATTGGTTTGGAAATGGGAAGTGGAAGTTTTGATGATTGAGTGTTTGGGTGTAATGTAGAGACCCAAGGGCAAAATTGTTGTTAGGATGTGATTCTGAGTGTTTTAAGGTTACCAATAGGTTCTTTATTGGATTTTAGGTGAGAATGAGTTTTGGTATAAGTTTTGAAACCATTGGGATCAGTTTTGGCAAATCTGGGAAGTTATATCAGCTGCTACGTTTTTGGCTTCTGATAAGCTTCACTCGAGTGAGGAGGGGTCTCACTCAAGTACAGCAGTAGATTTCCCTTTTCCTTCAGCATTTCAGTGGTGTTATCGAGTAGGATGCAAGAGTACACTTCCTAGCCCTTGAGTGATATGAGTTATCACTCGAGTGATCATGGTTTCACTCGAGTATAGAGGTATGTTCATTTTGAGGTTTGCTCTCGGGCAAACACTCGTGGGCCAATTTCCAAGGGTGTGTCTTGACACTCGCAAATGCTATGTCCTCACTCGAGTGCTAAGGGTAGTACTCGAGTGATTTTGGGGTCATCACTTGAGTGCAAATCCTTATATTCGAGTGCAGTAGCACCTTCTTGCCATTGGTTTTACTCTCTGCCAAATACTCGCGAGTGAGAACCATTCTTACTCGAGTGTAAGTCTTTCATCACTCGAGTGAGGCTATCGTCACTCGAGTGATTCGGCTCAAAGCTAGTATTTTCTTTTGAAAAAGGGATCTTTTGGGTAGTTTTTCCTAACCCTTTAGGCATATGTCTATGCTTTTAAGAGCCACCTAAAGAGTTCTAAAGATAACCAACTCTAAGAGTTTTGAAAGTAAGTAATTGGAATAGAGTTTTAATCCACTGTTCTTGGCATTGTTATAGGATTTGACATTTACCGAACTCGTGAGCCCACTGTGCCAAGGAATGTCAGGAAAGAACAAGGTAGTGACTTTTTCTCTTATGCTATGTGTAAAGCATTGTATGTATGTTTGTCATGCATTGTGATACATTGTGATGCTTTGTGGTGCGTTGAGATTACAGCGGAAGCTAGTATAGTGATTACAGTGTAAGTTGTTGCATTGAGGTCACTGCGAAAGCTGACACATAGTGTTTACAGCCATGAGTGCTGTCGTATTTGGCGTGAGCCATATATCATTGTGATGCCGCTAAAAATGATCATATATGCTATGTGTTTATACATTGTATGAGTGATTTGTTACTACTGGGATTCTCTTGAATCTCATTCTTTCCATTGACTAACATTTCAGACAAGGCAAGTGGCTCTAAGGAGAAATGAACCACCAGGAGCGGCTAGGACTTAGTAGAGATGTATAGTTTGAACCGTTGGCTATCACTTTTGGAAGGGATTACAGTATATTCTTTTTGAGATGCAAATAATATTGTGAATATGGTTGTGTAATCCCCTATTTAGGAAGCTTTAAATCCTTTAGTATATAAATTAAACTCGGGGGTTGCCGGAAATTTTTGCTGTACACTCTGATATGTATAAATGTGATATAACTGCACAGGATAATTATATTCGATATTTGAACTTGGGACCAGGATAGGGAAAAAATTCTGAAAGATTTTGTGAAAACCCTACTGTAAGGTAGGAAGTTGAAATGAGTTTTAAATTATCCGACGGTCTCTAATCCAATTTATTATGCGTTATCGAATTTTAATTACATTTTTTAAGGCAGGGGGTTACAGTTTTTCCTGTAGAGGAATATGAATGGTCAAGATGGAATTTATCCCTCACATTAGTAGAGAGATATTATTGAGCCCATCGATGAGTGAGTTTGAGAATTGTATGGCCACACTACGATGGAATGGAGTTTCCATTTCTATTGTTAGACTAATCGGGAATCGGGAAAATAATGGTTAGGAACTGGAGGATGACATTATCCATGCCTCATCCTTGACTAAAATATTGTGTGACAAAAAGGACGTGACGTGATTGTATGACAGGTTGCATCGTATTAACGATCCTCATATGAATTGGGTAGTCGTAATGTCTTGCTAGAGGTTGCTGGCAACTTGTGGGTTAGTATAGTTATTGACCCACTGCCAACTTCGTATGGGCTTATAGAGTAGCACACAAGAATGGCCCAATACGAGACAATGTTTAATCTAGGGTGAACGAATTTTATATTTATATATAGTTATATAATATAAAATCATGAAAATAAAATTAATAATTCAAAATACATATTTAAATATGTATATGTATATTATATGATAATATTATCATATTGTGTTTGTTTTAAATTTAGTTTTATTAGATAAATTAAATTTAATAACTAACATGATAAAGATATAATATCTCATATTTAATTTTTTAAAGATAAATTAAATATATTTCCATTGGCTCTTTATTTGGATTAAATAAATAGGTTAAATTAAAACTGTTCGACATATTTAATTAAACTAAATTTATTTAATTAGTTTAGCAAAATAATTAAGTTTTAATTGATTTCAAAATTAATAAAGATTAATTTTGAAAATCCAAGATAGCCCTTATTAGTTATAAAAACGAAGGGGGCATGTTAATTAGAATACTGATGAGAAAAAGGAGTCGAAAAGAACCCTTAGGGAGACATTGGAGGCGCTAACACGCAGTTCGTGTTAGAGTCGCATTCGTATGGATACCGGTAGAGGGAGAAAATCTGAGGTGTTGGCTCCTAGAGATCGAAAACCCAGAAAGCATAAAAGGTATGATTCTTTCTAACTCAATTTAAATGTTATTGATAGATTTGTAATTGGGATTGATAAAATTTTAAATTCTTCCCTTATGACAGCCAATTCCAACAGTGGCATCAGAGCTAGGTCAATTGTGCGTTTAAGTTAAGTTTGTGTGCTTATATATGTGATATATAAATTGTATATGATTGTAATTTCTTTTGTTTCTTTATTAACTTGGAATTCTATAAGTATTGATTTAAAAAAGGAGTTTCTTAGGATTTGAGTATATTATCTCAAAGAAATTCTAAATACAACTTCTTTTGCTAAGCTGGGTGACTTCATAAGTGCTATTGTGTCACATACTAAGGGTAGGAGACTAAGGAAAATCTGGCTTGGTTTTGGTACTCTTGTGTTATGAGATTGTTAGATTCAAAATCTCATGGGCAGTATGTTGAGTAGAAACATGTGGGAATATCTTCCATGAAATGTTAAGGATAAATAAATTAAGAAGATTCATAACTGTTCTTAGAGACATGTGATGCCTTTACTGCTAGTGTCAAAAAGCTTGAAAGTCAAGCGAAAAATATGACTTGAAATTTAATGCATGCTTCTCTATACTTTAAATAAGTGTAGAGTTGAGAAATTGTTCCATTGCTAGGCAAAGTTAATGAGTCAACTATTAAACCTTAATTCCGGTATGGATGTTAATTAATTAGGGGTTACTTATAATGTTGATGTGAAAGAGTAGTAATATAATTTACTAATGCGCTACATAAATAAATTAAATAAATATTAATAGTTTGCTATGGCTAACTATTCATAGTGCGACATAATCATAACATTTATTGCTTTTCATGTTGTATGAATTG
Organism: Inga leiocalycina; assembly: GCA_963242795.1. Taxonomy (NCBI): domain Eukaryota; kingdom Viridiplantae; phylum Streptophyta; class Magnoliopsida; order Fabales; family Fabaceae; genus Inga; species Inga leiocalycina. Next base: position 45,590,774 of record OY725332.1, read on the forward strand.
TTATTTGTTATGGTTTTAATTTCTAAAAAATTGTTTAGGTATGGTAAACAATATGGCTCTAGTTTTATAAGGGTTGTAAAATTTTAAATATGGCCTACGTGCTGTGCCTTCCTCTACATAATCTAGATATACATTCTCTTCTCATCTCACTCCCCTTGTATGTTTAAACGAGGTTTTCTCTCAATGTATTTCTTTTCTTATTTAGAGAAGTCCTCTCATTAGTTTGGGAGGATTGTAGGTTAGGTGAGCTATGTTGTGTCACATTTAAATTATGCTTTTGATTATATCATTGCATATACACTTTTGCGTTTAGATGTATTTATCTGTATGTGATACAATCACAATTGCATTCATAGAAACAAAACTAATTGATTGAGCCCTCCAAATCAAATCTTAAGTCATAATGCCGTCAATTAATGAATACTTGTCAAAACCTAAATCGCTAAATTGTGGGAACTACTAAAGTGGATGAATTTGAGTTATCTTGGTGAGACAAGCGTGAGTAATGGAGCCACTCTCAAAATTCATTATTGTTTTGACTTAATTGAGATTAACAAAATGGTTTTGGATCTCAAGGCATTAGATGGGATTAAACATGTCAGATCATATGATGATCGAATCCCATAAACATCTAAGAGTTACATGTGATTTAATTGGTAAAGAAGTTACTTACCTAAATAACATGAATTTAAGTGTCATACCAAAGTGAACTTAAATTTAGGCGATATATGGATCTTAGCCCACTAATTATTATATTAAGGGTTGTTAATTTCGTGGGAGATTACTAACTAAACTTTGCATATTTTATTGTAGAATCATGTCAACTAATAATACTGCTATACTATCGTTGTGATCAGTCCTTAAGAAAGACAAACTCAATGAGACAAACTTTCTAGACTGGTTCAAGAACTTGAGAACTATTCTCAAGCATGAAAGAAAGGCTTATGTCCTAGATCAACCTATTCTTGAGGAGCATGCAGCCAATGCACCAAGAGCTCTGAAAGATACTTACACAAAGCATAAGGATGACTCTGTGAATGTAGGTTACTTGATGCTTGCCACTATGTTCCAGAGCTCCAAAGAGATCTGGAACTCATGGAGGCTTATAAAATGATTGTCTATCTCAAGGAAATGTTTCAGCAATAGACAAGGCAAGGAAAGGGTATGAAAAGGCAAGGGAAGGGAAAATGGAAGGATAATGGCTCAGGTGGTAAGATCAAAAAGTCAAATAAGCCCGAAACCAAGCTTGCACCCAAGAAGGCAAAGCCTCCAAAGGAAGGAGTATGCTTCTTCTACAATGAACCAAGTCATTAGAAGAGGAATTGCAAACTCTACCTCGAAGATTTGAAAGTGAACAAGAAGGATAGCGGGGCTATCTTTTCAGGTGTTTATATTATAGATATTTATTTTTCTACTTCCTCTACATGGATATTAGATACTACATGTGATTCTCACATTTGTGAAAATGTAAGGGTATTAAGGATAATAGACAACTGAAGGTGAGCGAAGTGGACCTATGAGTTGGAAATAGAGCAAGAGTTGTTGCTTTAGCTATATGCACTTATGAATTAGTTCTGCCCAGCAGGCTTTTGTTAGTTTTGAGCAACTGTTATTATGGATCTGTTTTGATTAGTAACATTATTTCTCTTTCTTATTTGGATAAAGAAAGTTATACTTCCATTATTGGGAATGGTAGATGTTCTATTTATCATAATGACGTTTTCTATGCTGATGGTGATTTGCATGTTTGTTATTATATATTAAATTTGGAATATCCTAATAGTTGAAATATCTATAACATAACTACCAAAAGGATACAATCAAATGATTTGAATCCGACATACCTTTGGCATTGTTGTCTAGGCCATATAAATGAGAAACACATTTCTAAACTTCATGAAGACGGATTTTTTAACTCATTTGATTTTGACTCATATAATATAGATGAATCTTGCTTATTAGGAAAGATAACAAAGGCACCTTTTAATGGGCATAGTGAGAAGGCCACTGATTTATTAGGCCTCATGCATACAGATGTATGTGGACTACTGAATATAGTTGCCAGAGGAGGTTATATATACTTCATTACATTTATAGATGACTTTAGTAGATATGGCTATATCTATCTAATGAAAAATAAATCTGAATCTTTTGAAATGTTCAAAATATTCCAAAATGAAGTACAAAACCAACTTGGCAAGACGATTAAAGCGCTTCAATCTGATTGAGGTGGTGAATATTTGAGCAAAGAGTTCATTGACCATTTTAGGAGTTGTGGGATCATCTCACAATTGACTCCTCTAAGAACACCACAATGGAATGGCATTTCTGAATGAAAGAATCGAACACTATTAGATATGGTTCATTCTATTATGAGTCAAACAGATCTTCCACCGTCCTTTTAGGGCCATGCCCTAGAGACAACTGCATTCACACTAAATCGTGCTCTATCTAAGGCAATTGAAAAGACACCATATGAGATGTGGACTGGAAAGAAACCTAGTTTATCTTTTCTTAAGATTTAAGGATGTGAGGTATATGTTAAGCAATAAGCCTTAGATAAATTAGCACGCAGATCCTCAAAGCACCTTTTCGTGGGGTATCTTAAGGAAACAAAGGGATACTATGTCTATAATCCCACCAATAACGAAGTGTTTGTTATTCAAAATGGTAAGTTTTTAAAAAGAGAGTTTATCTCTAAAAGAACTAGTAGAAGCAAGGTACATCTCGAAGAAGTTTGAGAGTCATAAGATAGCACAAAACCACGGATAGAAAACAGAGAAGACTCACTACAAGTTACTGAGCCTCCTCAAGTAACACAAGGTCCACGTAGATCTGATAGGATACAGTATCAGCCTCAGAGATATGTATTTCTAATTACTGAAAACCATAATGTGTTGCTCATTGAGCAGAATAAGCCAACCACCTATCAAGAAGCTATAGTAGGACCAAACTCCGAGAAACGGCAGGACGCCATGAAGTCTGAAATACAATCATGTATGACAATCAAGTATGGGCCTTAGTCGATCCACCTTAAGGTGTAAAAACCATCGGGTGCAAAAGGGTTTTCAAGGTGAAAACTGATATGGATGGCAATATAAATGTCTACAAGGCACGACTGGTTGTAAAAGAATTTACTCAAACTCTTGGTGTAGACTATGATGAACCCTTTTCCACAGTTGCAATAGCCAAATCAATCAGAATCCTTCTTGCCATTGCAACATATTATGACTATAAAATATGGGAGATGGATGTCAACACAGCCTTCCTTAATGGAAAGCTCCTTGAGGATGTGTACATGACACAACCTAAAGGGTTTGTGCGTCAAGAGGACTTTGGTAAGGTATGCAAGCTTTAAAGATCCATTTATAGATTAAAGCAAGCATCTCAGAACTAGAATCATCATTTTGATGAAGTAGTTAAAGAGTTTGAATTCATTCAAAATATTGATGAATCTTGTGTTTACAAAAAGGTTAGTGGGAGCATAATTTATTTCTAGTGCTATATGTAGATGACATCCTACTTATTGAGAATGACATTCCTACTTTGTAGAGTGTCAAGTCTTGGTTAGGAAAGTCTTTCTCAATGAAAAACTTAGGTTAAGCCGCTTACATCCTAGAGATTAAGATATATAGAGATAGATCCCGGAGGCTAATAGGCCTAAGTCAGAGCATATATGTAACCCCCTCACCACCATAGGCCGAGATTAATTCGTAAAAACATAATTAAGTTTAAATTAGAAACCATGTGTGATTTGGGACTTAGACAAAATTAAACTTCCCAAAAATCAGGGTTTTCAAAAACTTATACAACACCTGTTTCACAATGGTCTCATACTCTCATTTCAAACATAAATGGCTTGTACAGGTATAATTTCATTCATACATATCAGAGTACAGCATAAATTCCCGACACCCTCGGGTTCCATTAATTAATAAAGGGTCTACAAGGCATAATTGCCTATAGAGTTTCCCATAACAAGGAGATTACACAAATACTATCCTATATATACATGTAATTCCCAACAAAATATATCCAAATGATTTACAAAATGATAACCAATTTTTCAAAAATAAACTCCTAGTCAGGAGCTCTATCCACTCTTCGTCACCCGCTTTCCTTTAGATCCTTCAGCCTTGTCTAAATTTTTTGTTTGGGAGAGTGATATTCTAAAGAATCCCCGTAATAACAAATCACTCATAGTATGCACAATAATAAGGCATGAAAGCAAATCATCACACATACATAGCAACTATAACGGCAGTTACAGCGACAAGGGTAGGTATGACTCATGTCACCCTTACGTTTGCTCATGTTGTATTACACCACAACATTTTACTTAATATGTTTCACCACAGCTGGGATTCATATAAAGCATTTCATACGCAAGCCATATAGGCAAGATATATAACACACAGCCCATGGCTGGATTCACAACATGCCGCCCCACGGGTCGGATTCACAAAGATCCATGTCGATTACAACGGTAGTTTAACAGCTGAGCTAGATATGACTAGCGTCAATCCCTAAATGGCTCACGCTGAAGTGATCACACTGTAATGAACCATGGCACATACAGTTCACAAAGCTCAATGACAAGTCATGCATACCAAAACATCATACACAACATGAGAGAAGAGTCACTACCTTGATCCTTCCGTGCGTGTCCTGGCGCCGGTCTCTCCTGAGTAGGGCAAATGTCAAATCCTATATCCATAATTAGGAACGAAGTGTCAATTCTCTATTTCAATTCTCAATAACTTCTTAACACTTAGTTTGGTTATCATTATTGCTCCTTTAGTACACATAAATAACTCTATCAATAGCTCTAAAGGGTTGGAAAACTATCCCTAAAGATCCCTTTTTTGAAAGCTCAAAACTAATGTCTTTCACTGAGACACTCAAGTGAAGATGGCTTCACTCGAGTGATATTGTACAGATACTCGAGTGAAGAAGACCTCATTCAAGTGATGGTACAGTCAACACTCGGGCATTCGAGAGTGAACAACAATGAGTGAATACCCGAGAGCACAAGAAACTTTTCAGATAAGAACAGTCGAGCACAAAAAGCAACACTCGAGTGATAGCCAAATGCTCACTCGAGCACTAGAAGGTAAAGCACAAAAAGTGAAGACCCAAGAGCACAAAAGTTCTGAAGGATCAGGAGCACTCGAATGATGGCTAACACTCACAAGTGTTAAGGTGCACTCTTGCCTCTAACCATGAAAGTGTAACAGAAATTAGAAGCAGAAAGGAAAAACACACTAACGCACTCGAGTGAACTCACCCTCACCCAAGTGATGTTCATCCCTCACTCAAGTGAACTCATTCCCACTTGAGTGATTTTATCAGAATCAGAAAACGCAGCAAGATCGACCACATTTCCTAACACTTGCCCAATTGATCCCAATGGACCCAAAGCTTCTACCAAAGCTACTCCCACAAAAAAACATCTAAGGAATTCAATGGAATCATCAGAATTATTCAAATCCTACTCCATTATCAAGCTTTGGTTTTGGGCAACACAAATCACCGATTTTCCAAAATCACTAAACTCAATCATTCAATTCCCAATCAATCCTATCTATCCATATACATTCCCAATATACCATTACTATGCCGAAAACATGCCAAAAGCCCAGTGGTCATCATTTTCGGATTAAAGGCCAAAATTTTTAGAAATTTCAAACTAAACCATTTGGCATAAAACTTAGATAGATAGATTAGTCTCACTTACCTCTTTCACTTTACCAAAGAGATTTCTTGATTCACTAACCTCCAAAATTTTGTGTGGGCACAAATCAACACCAATAGGCACACTATAAACATCAAAATGAAGCTCTCACTTCAATGATCAACATTAATGAAGTGAGTATGAGCAATAGAGGCCATTTTCTTACCTTAATCACAAGCTTTTCTTCTTCCCTTTTCCCTCAAAAATGGCGCAAGAGAGAGAAAAAAGAGAGAGATGAAGAATGTTGGAGAGGATGAAGAAATGATGATAATTCTCTCTCCCCCATGCTGCAGCTGAAAAAGATAAGGGAAGGAGAGAGAAAACATTTAAAAATTCCATTGTTTGACTTTCTCACCCATTATCTCATTTTGACACTTGTCCACTCCTCATTGGTCCTTTTAAAATAAGTAACTAATTAGTTACTCTAACCACTCCATTAGCCATTTAACTACAAATCTTATTTCTTCTTAGTTAGTAACTAATTTCCCCATTAATTATTAACTCATGGCCAATAATTCCATTCTTTCAATTTTCCACCACATATGGCATATTAATTAAAATTGCCACAAAACACTTAATAATTCCAATTTAAATTCACAATTATCCATAATAATTGCCATTATCCCTTAATCAAAATTTGGGGCATTACAATATACATAGACAAGATATAGCATAGGTTCAGTATACAGGATTCAAAAAGGGGTTACATGTCCATGTCTCATGGCATCCATCTTAGCAGGAATCTATGTCCTAGTACACTTGATCAGCGAGATCGCATAAGCAAGGTTTCATATGCCTCAGCCATTGAATCCATCATGTATGCCATGTTATATACTCGATCGAATGTCTCATTTGTCTTAAGTATGACTAATAGATATTAACAAGATCTTGGTAAGGGTCATTGGACTGCTGTTAAGAATATCCTAAAGTACTAAAGAAGAACTAAGGACTTATTCTTGTATATGGTGGATTGGATGATGAGCTGTGTGTAACTGGTTACAAAAATGCAAGTTTCCAAACTAACCAACATGACCTTAAATCACAATCTAGATACATATTTCTCTTGGAAGGTGGATCAAAAAGTTGGAAAAGCTCCAAGCAGAGCACTGTAGCAGATTCTGCAACAGAAGCTGAGTATATGGCAGCATCGAATACAGCTAAGAAAGCCGTTTGGATCAGAAAGTTCATTACTGAACTAGAAATGGTATCTACCATCTCAAACCCAAAGATTTGTTCTATGACAAAGGTAGTGCTATTACACAGGCCAAGGAGCCTAGGTCATATTAAAGGACTAAGGATATGTTCAGGAGATTTCATCTTATTAGAGAAATCAATTATAGAGGTGACATAAAAATATGGAAAGTAGCAGGAGAAGACAATATTGCTAATCCTCTTACCAAGCCGCTTGCATAGGCAAAGCATGAGAGTCATGTTAGGACAATAGGAATTAGGCAAATTAATGATTGTACTTAGTGCAAGTAGGAGGATGTTGGAAATTGTGCCTTAGGGGCCAATCATTTTACTTTGAACATTATTAATTTAATGAATTTTCTCCATTATGGTATCATATTATTCGTTCACTGTGATGACTGTATCTTTGGATAAATCATAAAGAATGTCCCAAATGTCCCTAGTCGGTCATCTATGTAGGAGCAGAAATGAAATAAGATCAGTATGACTTTGATAAGACATGGAGATACGAATTAAAGTCTTAGGCACTTGTAAGAGTATAAGGTGCTGGACTGACCCGCTATTAGAAAGTTACATGGATCAACTCATAAGCTTATTGCATGTATAATCACGTCACAATACCCTTCGACTTGAGGTTATCATAGATTCTTACATGAAAGTTGCTAAGCTTTGAACTAGTTAAAAGTTACCTTTCAGCGGGTGATGATAAAGGCTATGATCGGGCTTGGTGGTTTTTCATACAGAGGGATATGAATGGTCAAGATAGAATTTGTCCCCACATTAGTAGAGAGATATTACTAGGCCCCTCGATGAGTGAGTCTGAGAAATGTGTGGCCATACTACGATGGAAAGAAGTTTCTATTTCTATTATCAGACTACTTAGGAATCGGTAAAGTAATGGTCAGGAACAGGAGGATGACATTACCCATACCTCATCCTTGACCGAAATATCGTGTGACAAAAAGGACGTGACATGGTTGTATGACAGGTTGCATTGTGTTAATGATCCTTATATGAATTAGGTAGTCATAATGTATTGCTAAATGCCGCTTGCGACTTGTGGGTTGGTACAGTTATTGGCCCACTGCCAACTTCATATGGGCCTACAGGGTCGCACACAAGAATGGCTCAATACGAGGCAATGTTTAATCTATAGTGTACGAATTTTATATTTATATACATATAATATAAAATTCATGAAAATAAAATTAATAATATTAGATATATATATATATATATATATGTATTTTCAAAATACATATTTAAATATGTATATGTATATTATATGATAATATTATTATATTGTGTTAGTTTTAAATTTAGTTTTATTAAATAAATTAAATTTAATAACTAACATGATAAAGATATAATATGTCGGATTTCTTTTATAAAGATAAATTAAATATATTTCCATTGGCTCTTTGTTTGGATTAAATAAATAGGTTAAATTAAAAGTGTTGGACAGATTTAATTAAACTGAATATATTTAATTAGCTCATCAAAATAAGTAAGTGTTAATTAATTTCAAAATTAATAAAGATTAATTTTGAAAATCCAAGATAGCCCTTATTAGTTATAAAAAAAAAGGAGCCGAAAAGAAACCCTAGGGAGACATTGGAGGCATTAGCACGCAGTTCATGATGGAGTCGCATTCGTGTGGATGTCGGTAGAGAGAGCGAATCTAAGGTGTTAGCTCCTAGAGATCGAAAACCCAGAACACATAAAAGTTATGATTCTTTCTAACTCAATTTAAACGCTATTGATAGATCTGCAATTGGGATTGGTAAAATTTTAAATTCTTTCATTGTGCTAGCCAATCCCAACAGCAGCATACACTTAAATTTACAAATAAAGTTTATATTTATATATACGTATAGAAAATAATTAAACAATGTAATTGTACAATTGAAGGTTATATAAATAAATACTAACAACCCTTCAATTTGAGAGTCATATTATATAATATCATTATACCCATATTATTTCGGAGGGTTCCAAATTGGAGCCTTGTTAGATGATATATCATCATTTTAATTTTCACATAAATGGCATAATAAAATACATCAATATTGTGACAATCCTTTTTTTAGCCATTTGATTTCATAACCCGCGCTTGGCAATTTCTCATGGCCATTTATGGTTTCATAACCATTTGTTTTTCACTTTCAATAAATTTATGGCCATTTATTTGTATGGCCATCTATGGTTTTATAGCCATATCATCACAACCTTTTCTCATAATTCTATTTCAATGATCATGGCAAAATATGTACTGCAACATGGTAAGTCATTATTTTCTTCAAAGCCATAAATTTTCATTATTGGTTTTCAACGCCCAATATGTACGTTGCCTTAAAAGCCATGAATTTTCATTACTAAGTTTTAATGGCCAATTTGTCTACTCACATGTTTTTTTTTGTAAGCACGTGTTTTATCATATACTAAGCTTCAGGACTAAGATAAATTCTTGAGCTATTGGCCTTCAAGACATGGTAAAAATATTGTTTATAACCATCACATTGTCTATAGTTCTTTTGCAAATATATGCAGTTTATTGGGATCACCAAGTGACCTTCTACAAGGCAACTAAATTAAAAGTAGTGTGATTTCTTTTCATCACAAAATAAAAAATAATAACGTGGTTGTTGGCCATTGATGGTCTCACAGATATCTGAGGTGAGAGAGATGAGTAAGACCAGAAGAAATTAAAGAGGAAGAGGAAGTAATTCTTATTCGCATAAATGCTCACAATATGTATCAGGAAGCCTCTAATGATCATGGTCAATTTGGTCATTGAGCTTGTGTGATTGTAGCAAAATATGCTGATTAGTCTTCAAGTTTATTACTTTTGAGTGACATAATTTTCCATAAATTATTTGTCTCCAGGATAATGTATATAGTAAAAATACTTTCAAAGTTATAAAACCCTTTTGTATCATTTGATATTTGAACCATAAGCCATTAGGGCTTAAATATTTATAATAGTCTAATCATCAAAGTGCCACAAATTTTTTCGTGAAATGCCATTTTTTACTAGAATTGATGGTGTTCTTTTACAAAAAAAAAAACAATTACAAAGTGATATAATTTCTGGTCAACAAATTAAGAATACTATGACTTCTAGCTATTCAATAAAATTAAAAAAACTGTAAAATAAAATAAGTAGATTCAAATTCGTAATCAAATATGAACAATAGATAAGTATATGATCATATAGATGACATTATATGATTATATATAATACTATTATGTATTGATGTAAATAAATTATATAAACAATGTAATACCCCGAATTTTGAGATTGGAGGTTTGGAAATAAGCCTAAATTAAGTGAATTGCTAAGCCCTGATTTATCAGGTATCCTAAATTTATTCCCTAATGTTTCTTATATCTTTGAGGTATTAAAGGGAATAAAATAGTAAGTTAATGAGTATGGGACACTTGTATAGTAAAATGGAATTTATTGAAGTTGTAAGTGCTTGTCGTTTCTGTAATATCCAAAAAAGTGATTAAGGGTTAATGGCTTCAAAAGTGGATGTAATTATTGTTGAATAAACACTTTTGCAGAATGTGTGAAGGGAATTTGGATATTTTAATGATTCCAATGGCTTCCTTGTGAAAATTCGTATGGGGAGAGTGTTTATTGTGAAATTGAAACCATTGGGAACAATTGTGCAAAAGTTGAAAACTCTATCCATTGAAACTCTGTACAGGGCAGCCGATTTGTATGGTCGTTTTAAATAGGAAACTAGTGTCTAAAAATTCTGAAATTTTCCAGTCTTAAAGTTCACATGTCAAGATTCAAAATGGACCTATAATTTGTATCATTTTGATTTGTGAGCTAAGAGTTATGAATTCTTGAAATTTGCCCAGCGAAATTAATTATTTTCTGGAACAGCAGGCAAAGATTAAAATTCTGGGAATTTTGTGATTCCATCAAGCAAAATTCTATATTTTTCCTTAAAATTAGACTCAATAATGGTTATATAGGCTTTGGAATCACTCCAATTCGATTTTTCTAGAGTTATTTATGACTTATCAAAGTTCGGTCAGAAAATCTGCCAACAAATCCGAAAATGGAAAATTTGTGATGGTAACTTTGTAATTATGGGATAATTTGTGATCAGCCCATTTTGGCACAAAATTGGGCCCCTAGACGTGGATATGACTGACCAAGAAGAGGGAAGAGTGGTTGGAATTTAATTGGGCTTGTGAACCATTTATACGTACAAAAAGGATTTGTGTGCATAAAGTGGATTTTTAGAAATTTCTAAATATGACATAAGCAAGCAATACCATGACATGAGCCTAATGTTATAAAACACTTACAGCACCTTTTCCCTTCCATTTCCCGTCGTCTTTTCCAGCAAAACAAAACGTGAGAGAGAGCTTGGAGAAAAATAGAGAGAAGGAAGGAGAAATCTCACAAGGTAGGTCGATTTCTTCAGTGAATTCGTACCTAACGTGTTTAATCCTTCTCCTAAGCTATTCCTCTATGTGAATTAAGGTTTTGAAGCAAAGAATTTCATGGTTCAAAGAGGCTAGGGTTCAGCCAAATTTGGGAAAAGCTAGTGGGAGCTTGAGGTAACTTCCAAACTTTCGTATTTTGCTTATTCTGGTTGCTGTGGGCAATTTAATCGGTGAAATTTCGCCGGATTGCCATTGATTTTAAAGTTTGGAAATGATATGGCCTAGGAGTTATGCTGCCCAAATTGGGTCTTAATGTTAGTTGTAACCTAATGTAATGGTTAATAAAGTGGTTAGGAGTAGAAAGGAACGCGTTTACGGAGTCGAAATTTTAAAAACCCCGATTTTCTCCGGAGAGCTCATAAATTTTGGCCAGCTCTAGCAATGGGTCTTAGAATTGGATTTTCAATGATTTGACGGTTCTATTGCGTTCAGGAGCGAAAATTAGGTGGGGTTACAGTTGGCCACTTTTTCGGAAAAGGCCGAAAAAGCATAATTATGAAAATGCCCCTGAAACCCTTGAAGTAGGGCTGCCAAGGGTAAATTTGGAATTTTACATTGAATTTGATAATTCCGAGTCCGGAAATGGATTCCTTGGGCGGAAATATGTTAGGATAGCCTAGATTAGAATTTCAAAAAAAGTGCAACCGGACCGGGTACGGCAGGCCCAGGTCGAGTCCTCGGGGGCATTTTTGTAAATTTTCATTATAGACTCATATAACCCCAAGAAACACTATGGAAGTGTCTAAATGGTGCATTTGGAATTGTAGGATTCGATATTTTCCCTGTTCGTGATCCATCTGCGCTAGAGAACAATCGGAAAGAATAAGATAGTGACTATTTCTCTTATACTGTGTGTGAAAAATTGTATGTATGTTTGTCATGCATTGAGAATACTTTGTGAATACATTGTGATGCTTTGAGTTCGGAGCGTAAGCTGACGCATAGTGATACTTTGTGATACATAGAGATCACAGCGAAAGCTGACGCATAGAGATTACAGCCATGAGTGCTATCGTTTGTGGCGAAAGCCATGATACATTGTGATGCTGCTTAACATGATCATATATGCTATGTGTTTATACACTGTATGAGTGATTTGTTACTACAAAGATTCTTTTGAATCTCATTCTTTCCATTGACTAACATTTCAGACAGGGCAAGTGGCTCCAAGGAGAAACGAACCACTAGGAGTAGGTAGGATCTTGTAAAGATGTGTTGTTAGGTTGTTGGTTATCTGTTTTGAACTTAGGATTACTGTTTATTTTTGAAATGTAGATATTATGTTGATGTTGGTCATGTAATCCCCTAGTTGGAACTTACAACCCTTAGTTTATACACGTATGAAACCCGGGAGTTGCCGGGAATTTGGATATGCACTCTGATATGTATGAATGTGAATGAACTGTGTAGAGTAATTAGATTCAGAAGATGAATATGAGGCCATGTTGAACGAATTTTAGAAAAGAGATTTGAGAAAAACGTATCCGTCGGTCTCTAATTCCTTTAAATTACGCATTTTCGAATCTTAATTACGGTTATCAAGGTAGGGAATTATATTTTTGGTATCAGAGCTGTAGTTCCTGGCAAGGGTAGAGTTTGCTAGGATAGATCCCTTAGTTGGCTTTAGGGATAGAAGATCATCTGTAGATAATTGTTGTGTATGCACATTTATGTTCTATTGATATGGATATATATGAGACTTGTGAGTATATGTGCATACTATCTCTGTTATATTAATGGGGTAAGTTGTTTGTAGAATGAAGATAACTAGAGGACGCCCCAATGTTCCGTGTGTAGACCCAGAGGTGGAGGTAGTCAATGACAATCCACCAGATCCAATGCATGAGCTGATGGGTCTAATCCGGGATCAAAGAGATATGATTGCTAAGTTAAGAGAAGAGCTCAGAGTAGAGAAAGCAAAGAACAAAGAAGACCCGATTCAGTCTACTCCAATAGAAACTCAAGAAGAAACTCGTCATGAGGACACTACTGAAGGGTCAGGATGACCCCTGGAGTCCCCACCTCACACTATTCCAAATCAAGAGTCGCATGGGGTACCAGCAAGAGAGGAAAGGGACCTTCAGTTTTGGGTCACCAGATTTTGTAAACATATGCCTCCGGTGTTCAAAGGGAGGTTTGATCCACAAGCAGCTGAAGATTGGTTGAATCGCCTTGAGAAAATCTTTGAGGTCCTAGGATGCCTGTCCGAGGTGAAGGCACGCCTGGCTGTCTACAAGTTAGAAGGCGATGCAGATTGCTGGTGGACGAATATCTCCCTCACTCTACACAGTAGAAATATGCCGTTGACTTGGGAATCATTCCAGCAAGAATTTAATGAGAAATACTTTCCCAAATCGGTACAGCTCGAGAAGGAAACATAATTCCTGAATATCAAACAAGGGGACACGGAGAGCTTTGATGACTACCTATCCCGTTTCATCCGGTTGTCTCGGTATTCCTCCTACCTCCGGTATAAGGATGATGAAGAGTGGAGTTCTAACATGCTTATTCGGGGGTTGAGATGTGATCTGAAGAAGCGGTTGGTCACTCATATGTTCACTAAATTCAACAAGGCTGTTGAAGAGTGTAGGATCACAGAAAATAATTTAAGAGAACTATATCCTACTAAAGCTACTGGCCACCGCAGTGAACCCAGTAAGAGTAGTACTTCACAGAAGCGAAAGGGACAGGGATCTTCATTTGGGAGTAGTAAAAATCCTTACCAGTCTGGGAGCCGTGATCAACAGAAAACTCCTTTTACACCTTGGATCTGTCCTCGTTGTAACCAGTCACATCATGGTAAGACTTGTGAGGGTCAAATAATATGCTTCAATTGTAAACGTGTGGGGCATACTGCTGTCGAATGCAAAGAGCCACAACCAGACCAAAGGCTGAAAACTCAGGGCCGAGTATTCGCTATGACCCATGAGGAGGCCCGTAAATCTCCTAAATTGATACAAGGTAAAATTCTTCTTAATGGCTATTTATTGCAAGTTCTGTTTGACTCGGGTGCAGGTCACTCCTTCATTGCCTATGATTGCGTGAAGCGCCTGGGATTGCATGTGCATAAATTACCATTTGATCTAATAGTGTCAACTCCGATGGGTGTTAAGGCCTTGACTACAGAAGCTTGTCTAAATTGTGTCATAACTGTAGAAGGGCACCAATTTACTGTGGATTTGATTTGTTTGCTGCTTTACCAATTGGAAGTCACTTTGGGTTTTGATTGGTTAACGACGAATAATGTAATGCTTGATTGTGGGAATAGGAGGATAGTATATCCTGCTTCTCAGAGGGTCGAAGTTGTAAATGGCAGTATGAATTTCCTTTCGACAGCTAAAGCTAAAAAATATCTTGAAAAGGGTTGCCAGGGGTATTTGGTATTCTTCTCTGTGCAAGGGGAGATTAGTGAAACTATGAGTAGTATACCCGTGGTAAATGAATTCCCTAAGGTATTTCCGGATGATCTTAGCTGATTACCTCCAGAAAAGGAAGTTCAGTTTCCCATTGACATTGTGCCTGGAGCTGGTTCTATATCTAAGGCCCCATACCGTATGGCCCCAAATGAAATGGCGGAGTTAAAGAAACAAATAGAAGACTTGCTGGAGAAAGGGTTTATTAGACCCAGTGTGTCACCTTGGGGAGCTCCAGTGTTGTTTGTGAAAAAGAAAGATGGCAGTCTTCGTCTATGTATTGATTATAGAAAACTGAATAAGATTACTATCAAGAACAAGTACCCTCTTCCCGAATCGATGACCTTTTAGATCAACTATCCGATTCGTGTGTATTCTCAAAAATTGATCTAAGGTCAGGGTATCATCAGCTACGAGTGAAAGCAAAAGATGTTCCAAAGACTGCATATCGGACCAGGTATGGTCATTATGAGTTCTTGGTGATACCATTTGGGCTAACCAATGCACCTACGGTTTTCATGGATTACATGAACCGTATCTTTCGACAATATCTGGATCAATTCATTGTGGTATTCATTGATGATATTCTAATATACTCTAAGAGTAGAGAAGAGCATGAGCATCATTTGAGAATTGTATTGAATACATTGCGTGAGAAGCAACTCTATGCCAAATTGAGTAAATGCGAGTTTTGGCTATCGGAAGTAAAATTCCTAGGCCATGTTATTTCACAAGAAGGGGTCTCTGTAGATCCTAGTAAAGTGGAAGCATACTGGACTGAAAAAGGCCAGAATCTGTGGCAGAGGTACGCAGTTTTCTAGGTCTTGCTGGTTACTACCGGAGATTCATTCAGAATTTCTCACGTATTGCTTTGTCGATGACCAAGCTCACGAGGAAGGATAAGCCTTTTGTGTGGGATGAACATTATGAAAAATGCTTTGTGGAGTTGAAAGAAAGGTTGACTACGGCACCTGTGTTGATTATACCTGATCCCAACTTGACCTACATTGTGTATAGTGATGCGAGTAAGTAGGGATTAAGGTGTGTCTTTATGCAGCAGGGACGTGTGGTGGCCTATGCGTCTCGACAGCTTAAACCTCATGAGATGAATTATCCTACGCATGATCTGGAGCTTGCGGCCATTGTATTTGCCTTGAAAATTTGGAGGCATTATCTGTATGGTGTGACGGTAGAATTGTACTGCGACCACAAGAGTCTCAAAGATTTGTATGATAAAAAAGAATTGAATATGAGACAGTGACGGTGGATGGAGTTGCTTAAGGACTTTAACCTAGAAATCAAATGTCATCCAGGTAAAGCAAATGTAGTCGCAGATGCTCTTAGTCGAAAGACAGTGTTGGTGGCAGCAATGATGATTCAAGAGGGGAAGTTAATAGCGGATTTTTGTGATTTGAATCTGTCAAATCAGATCCTCTATGCCAATTATACTATTTCCCAAGAGGAAAGTGACTTGAGAATTGAGATTGAAGAAGCTCGGAGGCAAGATGGCTGGATACAGCGTAATCTAGCTCGAATTATACGGGGAGAAGCTCAGGGCTATGATCTATCGCCTAGTGGATTGGTTTGCTATCAAAAGAGAATCTATGTTCCACTTAAGGCGGAGTTGAGACAAAAAATTCTGGATGAGGCGCACAAGAGCCGTTATACTCTTCATCCTGGTATATCCAAAATGTACCATAATCTAAAGTCTATGTATTGGTGGCTGGGTTTGAAGAGTGATGTGACAAAATATATAGCGAGGTGTCTCACTTGTCAGAAGGTAAAAATCGAGCACCAGAGATCGCCTGGTTTGCTGTAAAGTCCTGAGATTCCAGAATGGAAATGGGAAAGTGTAACCATGGATCTGGTAGTGGGATTGGCCAGGATCAGGAATTTTGATGCGATCTGGGTGATGGTGGATCGATTAACGAAGTCGGCATACTTTATATCAATCAACGCTGGTTACTCTCCGGATAAACTAGTAGAGATTTATATCCGAGAAATTGTGAAACTCCATGGTGTACCGAAGAATATCATTTCCGATCGAGATCCCAGATTCACTTCAAGATTTTGGAGGGCATTGCATGAGGCCTTAGGTACTCAATTGAAATTTAGCACGGCTTATCATCCTTAAACAGATGGACAGTCAGAAAGGACAATCCAGACGCTAGAAGACATGTTACAGGCTTTGTGTTCTAGACTTAAAAGGGAATTGGGATCGCTTTCTTCCACTTGCTGAGTTCGCCTATAACAATAGCTATCATGCGAGCATCCAGATGGCTCCATATGAAGCATTGTACGGAAGGAGGTGCCAATCGCCTTTGTGTTGGAATGAGTTATTAGAAAGAAAGCTGTATGGACCGGATCTTGTTGATCAAACCTTAGCGCAAATTCGTATCATTCGTAAGAGGCTTCTTGCAGCATAGAGTTGACAAAAAAGCTACGCTGATAAGAGGAGACGGCCTCTAGAGTTTGAGGTTGGTGATCATATATTTCTGAGAGTATCACCAGTCACTGGCATTGGGAGAGCTATCAAGCGAAAAATGGTGAGCCCAAGGTATATAGGTCCTTTTGAAATCATTGAGAGGATTGGGCCTGTTGCTTATCGAGTAGGCCTACCCCCAAACTTGAGCCGGCTCCACGATGTGTTTCACGTTTCCCAACTGAAGAAGTACCAACCGGATCCATCTCACATTGTTGAATATGAAGAAGTTGAGTTATAAGACAACTTTACATATGCGATAAAGCCAGAACATATCATTGAAAAGGAAGAACGACGGCTCAGACACCGAAGCATTCTGTATGTAAAGGTGATCTGGAAGGGAATGACTCAGCGGGAAGCAACTTAGGAAGCGGAAGACGATATGCAAAGACATTATCCAGAGTTTATGGCTCAAGTTGTGTGACAAATTTCTACGACGAAATTTATTTTACTGGGGGAGAAATGTAATATCCCAAAAAGTGATTAAGGGTTAATGATTTCAAAAGTGGATGTAATTATTGTTGAATAAACACTTTTGGAGAATGTGTGATGGGAATTTGGATATTTTAATGATTCCAATGGCTTCCTTGTGAAAATTCGTATGGGGAGAGTGTTTATTGTGAAATTGGAACCATTGGGAACAATTGTGGAAAAGTTGAAAACTCTATCCATTGAAACTCTGTACAGGGCAGGCGATTTGTATGGATGTTTTAAATAGTCAAATGGTGCCTAAAAATTCTGAAATTTTTCAGTCTTAAATTTCACATGTCAAGATTCAAAATGGACCTATAATTTGTATCATTTTGATTTGTGAGCTAAGAGTTATGAATTCTTGAAGTTTGCCCAGCGAAATTATTTATTTTCTGGAACAGCAGGCAAAGATTAAAATTCTGGGAATTTTGTGATTCCATCTAGCAAAAGTCTATATTTTTCCTTAAAATTATACTCAATAAGGGTTATATAGGCTTTGGAATCACTCCAATTCGATTTTTCTAGAATTAGTTATGATTTATCAAAGTTCGGTCAGAAAATCTGCCAACAAATCCGAAAATGGAAAATTTGTGATGGTAACTTTGTAATTATGGGATAATTTGTGATCAGCCCATTTTGGCACAAAATTGGGCCCCTAGACGTGGATATGACTGACCAAGAAGAGGGAAGAGTGGTTGGAATTTAATTGGGCTTGTGAACCATTTATACGTACAAAAAGGATTTGTGTGCATAAAGTGGATTTTTAGAAATTTCTAAATATGACATAAGCAAGCAATACCATGACATGAGCCTAATGTTATAAAACACTTACAGCACCTTTTCCCTTCCATTTCCTATCGTCTTTTCCAGCAAAACAAAACGTGAGAGAGAGCTTGGAGAAAAACAGAGAGAAGGAAGGAGAAATCTCACAAGATAGGTCGATTTCTTCAGTGAATTCGTACCTAACGTGTATAATCCTTCTCCTAAGCTATTCCTCTATGTGAATTAAGGTGTTTTGAAGCAAAGAATTTCATGGTTCAAAGAGGCTAGGGTTCAGCCAAATTTGGGAAAAGCTAGTGGGAGCTTGAGGTAACTTCCAAACTTTCGTATTTTGCTTCTTCTGGTTGCTGTGGGCAATTTAATCGGTGAAATTTCGCCGGATTGCCATTGATTTTAAAGTTTGGAAATGATATAGCCTAGGGGTTATGCTGCCCAAATTGGGTCTTAATGTTAGTTGTAACCTAATGTAATGGTTAATAAAGTGGTTAAGAGTGGAAAGGAACGCGTTTACGGAGTCGAAATCGTAAAACCCTGATTTTCTCCGGAGAGCTCATAAATTTCGGCCAGCTCTAGAAATGGGTCTTAAAATTGGATTTTCAATGATTTGATGGTTCCATTATGTTCATGAGCAAAAATTAGGTGGGGTTACAGTTGTCCACTTTTTCGGAAAAGGCCGAAAAAGCATAATTACGAAAACGCCCCTGAAACCCTTGAAGTAGGGCTGCCAAGGGTAAATTTGTAATTTTACATTGAATTTGATAATTGGGAGTCCGGAAATGGATTCCTTGGGCGGAAATATGTTAGGATAGCCTAGATTAGAATTTCAAAAAAAGTGCAACCGGATCGGGTACGGCAGGCCCAGGCCGAGTCCTCGGGGGCAATTTTGTAAATTTTCATTATAGACTCATATAACCCCAAGAAACACTATGGAAGTGTCTAAATGATGCATTTGGAATTGTAGGATTGGATATTTGCCTTGTTCGTGATCCACCTGGGCTAGAGCACAATCGGAAAGAACAAGGTAGTGACTATTTCTCTTATACTGTGTGTGAAACATTGTATGTATGTTTGTCATGCATTGAGAATACTTTATGAATACATTGTGATGCTTTGAGTTCGCAGCGTAAGCTGACGCATAGTGATACTTTGTGATACATAGAGATCGCAGCGAAAGCTGAGGCATAGAGATTACAGCCATGAGTGTTGTCGTTTGTGGCGAAAGTCATGATACATTGTGATGCTGCTTAACATGATCATATATGCTATGTGTTTATACACTGTATGGGTGATTTGTTACTACAGAGATTCTTTTGAATCTCATTATTTTCATTGACTAACATTTCAGACAGGGTGTAACACCCCAAATTTTATATTCACCAAATATATTGTAATTATTTGGGAAATTCAATAAAACGGTGAATATTCATGAATTTGGAATTTATGAAATTTATAAATGTTCAATTTCATGGGAAATTGGGCATTAATAATTATGGAATTAATTGGGGTAATTTAAAAAGCCCAATATTAAGGTCTAAAAATGAAGGAATATTAGAGAAAATATTTGGTCCAAAAATAGATGAAAATTGGCCAAAGAAAAATAAGAAAAGGAATTGGATTAGAAAGGTAATGGCAAAATTGTAATTTTGCCAAAATAGCACAAAATAAATTATTTTTCATTTAATTGAATTTAATTTCAATTAATTAACGAAAATAAAGGTTAAAAATATATTTAGAATATTTTGGTCAATTTAATATGAATTTATGGAAAATTTGAGCAAAAGGTGCAATTTTGACCAAAATTGAGACTTTACGTGTATACGTAACCTGGACAAGTTGTGAAGCCAATTGAGACCATAGGGAGGGACCTCTAGGTGTCTTCTACATGTGGCATAAATAAGGAAATATTAGTTGGACTTAATGAGCATGGTTACATGTACATAAGGTTTATGTACATAAAACTTCATTTTTGGAATTTTGGAAAAATTGTTAAACAATTAAAGCATAATGTTATATATAATAAAACATATGTTGCATCTCCTTCCTTCAGCTCATTCACGCAAGAACTGGTTTGAAATAGAGAAAGGGACGTTGAGAGAGTTTAGAGAGAGAAAGAGAAGAAAAATCACAAGGTAAGCTGATTTCTCCGATGATTTCGCTCCTAATACATATAACTCGGATCCTAAGCTACTCCTGTTTGTTCTTTAAGGTTTGGAAAGCTCAAATTTGGTGTTCTATAAGTTAGGGTTTTCATCCACTTTTGGGAAAAGCTTGTGGGAGCTTGAGGTAACTTCCAAACCTTCGTATATTAACAATTATGGCTGCTGTGGGCAATTTAATCGGTGAAATTTCGTCGGATTGCCATTGGTTTTAAATTTTGGAAAAGTGTGTATCTAAGGGTTATGCTGCCCAATTTTAGTTTAAATGGTTGTTATAACTCAATTAGATTGTTAATAAAGTGGTTAGGAGTATAAAGGAACGTATTTACGGAGCTGAAATCGTAAAACCCCGATTTTTCCCGGAGAACACAATTATTTTGGCCAGGGATGTTTGAGGGCCTTAGAGTTGGATTTTCAATGATTTGATGATTCCATTGGATTTAGTGGGCAAAAATAGGTGGGGTTACAGTTGGGCACTTTTTCAGAAAAGGCTGAGAAAGCATAATTACGGAAACGCCCCTAAAACCCTAAAAATAGGGCTGCCAAGGGCAATTTTCGTAATTTGACATTGAATTTGGTAATTTTGAGCAGGGAAATGGATTACTTGGACGAAAATACGTTAGGATAGCCCTAGTCAAAAACTTTGGGAAAACATGCCATCGGGCCGGGTACGGCTGGGCCGGGCCGGGGTCACGGGGGCAGTTTTGTAAATTTTCACCATAGGCTAATATAACCAAAAGAAACACTATGGAAGTTTCTAAAATGATACTTGGATAGGTTATGACCTATTTCTTGTACATTTAATATTTTAGGACCGAATCAGGAGTCGAAAATTGACACGTTTCATGAGGCACACAAAAAGGGGTTGATAGAACTTCGAGGTAAGGACTACTATCTCTCATATACTATATGACTATTTGTATGATGCATGTTACTATATTTTGTGATCTAAACACGTGCTGGAGGCACATTACCTAGCTGTGGTCTAGGACCTAGCTGAGGTACACTAGTCTTACCTAGCTGTAGTCAAGGACTCGGCTGAGGTACATGTAGGGGTTTCAACGAGTTAGTTGGCCCTGAATTTTGTGTACACACACGGATGATATGAGTTTTCATTTTACTTGATACGGTGCATTACATATTTAATTTTCGTATTTTATATGTTGATTGTATGTTTCTACTGAGATTCCTTGGAATCTCACCCCTTTTTCTAATCCAAATGTCTCAGCGGGTGCCAGCGGCTCGAAAGCCATGAATGCGAAGAAGGGAAACTGATAGGCACGTTTCCCAAGATGTATACAGTGGTTGTATATAGTCTGTGTGTGAAATAGTTTTGGAACATTCTGTACATATTTGTCATTATTATCGATTTTTGCTCTGTTAATGATTGTCTGTAAACAAATACTTATTATCAATATAACTATACTTTTCTGTTTGCCTATGGAACTTATTCATTATTGCCCTGCGCATATCAAAATGGAAACGGGTGTTGACACAGGGCAAGTGGCTCCAAGGAGAAACAAACCACCAGGAGCGGCTAGGATCTTGTAAAGATTTGTTGTTAGGTTGTTGGTTATCTGTTTTAGACTTGGGATTACCATTTATTTTTCAAATGTAGATATTATGTTGATGTTGGTTATGTAATCCCCTAGTTGGAACTTACAACCCTTAGTTTATACACGTATGAAACCCGAGAGTTGCCGGGAATTTGGCTATACCTCTGATATGTATGAATGTGATTGAACTGCGCAGAGTAATTAGATTCGGAAGATGAATATGAGACCATGTTGAACGAATTTTAGAAAAGAGATTTGAGAAAAACGTACCCGTCAGTCTTTAATTCCTTTAAATTACGCATTTTCGAATCTTAATTACGGTTATCAAGGTAGGGGATTACAGTTTCACTGCTTCCAGTGAGGCAGTGTTGTTGTATAATGTATTTCGTTGACCAAATGATGAGAAAAAATTATGAAATTTTACAGGATGAAAGTATACATCCTAAGACTTAAATTGATAGGTCATATGAATCATTTGAAGCTATATACAAAGAGTTATGGATTTTTAAAATTAGCCCTGAAAAACTAGAAAGTTTCTGGAACAACATCTAAAGAATTTAATTCTGGGAATTTTATGCTTCCAATTGGCTAAAGTCTATATTTTTCCTTGAAACTAGACTCAATAAATATTTTATAGCCTTTAGAATCACTCCAATTCGATGTCTACAAAATTAGTTATGTATTTTCAAAGTTTAGCAAGAAAATATGCCAGAATTTGTATAAAACCAAAAATGGAAAACATTTAGGTAATAAATTGATATCAGCCCATTTTGGCTCTAATTTGGATAGCTAGATGTGTAAAGGGCTGACTAAAAACGAGGGAAATGTTAGTTGTATGATACTTGGGCTTAATGTCATGGCTACATGAAGTTAAAGGTTATGTACACAAAAGTGCAATGTTTGGAAAGTAAGTAAATGATTAAAATATGATATAAAGCATTATAAACTCATTTTTTTCCTTTATCTTCCACCTCCAAACCATGCAGCCATGAGAGCTCAAGAGAGAGAAAGTTTGAGAAATTCTAGAGAGAGAAAGAGGAGAAAACTCACGAGGTATGTTGATTTCTTCGGTGAATTCATACCTAACGTATATAACTCTGCTCTTAAGCTTCTCTTTCATATAGTTTAAGGTGTTGGTAGCTCAAAATCTTGGTTGTTGAAAAGCTAGGGTTTCGGCCACTTTAGGGAAAAGCCAGAAGGAGCTTGAGGTAACTTCCGAAACTTCAATCTTTGATTATTCTAGCTGTTGTGGAAAATTTAATCTGTGAGATTTTACCGGATTGTCTTTGGTTTTAAATTTGGAGATTGAGATGTCATAGGGGTTATGCTGCCGAAATTTAGTCTAAATGGTAGTTGTAACCCAATTAAATAGTTAATAAAGTAATTAGGAGTATAAAGGAACACGTGTGCGGAACTAGAATCGAAAAACCCCAATTTTCCCTAGGGTATTGTTCAATTAGGCCAGAACTAGAAATGAGGCTTAGAGTTGGATTTTTAATAATTTGACGATTCTATTGTGTTCATGAGGGAAAATTATGTGGAGTTACAGTTGGCCACTTTCTTTTGAAAAGCCCGAAAAAGCATAATTACAAAAACACCCTTGAAACTTGGAAAGCAGAGCTGCCAAGGGTATATCTATATTTTGGCAGTGAATTTGGTAAATTTGAGTCTGAAAATAGATTCCTTGGGTGAAAACATATCAGAATAGCCTATGTCAAAATTTTGGGAAAGGTATAGTCGGGCCGAGTGCCTGGGGACATTTTGGTAATTTTTTACCAAAAGCTAATATAATCATAATAAACACTATGGAAGTGCCTAAAATGGTACATGGATGGGTTTTAACCTAATTCTTGTATATTTGATATTTTAGGACTGAGTTGGGAGCCTAAGGTTAGCATGCATTATGAGGCACGAAGTTCGAGGAGTTTACTTAAGGATCAAGAATGGCTAAGGTAGTGAACTTACCTTATTTGCATGTATTTGATACATCTTCTTGTGTAGTGATGTATGTGATTGCTTTACTTGATTGTGTTGAGCATATTTGAATAATGAAGCTCTGTTTCTGTTTATACTGTGGCCATAATTTATTGTATAAAACATTGAGCATGCAGAAATGTCATTATGGGGCATGCATCAAGATAAAGCTAACATGTCATGCACATAGCATCTATCATGCATGCATTATAGTATCTATTTCCTACTGAGATTCTCTCGAATCCCACCCTACCCTACCAACATATTAGACAGGAGGAGACAAAAAATATGCTGAGAATAAAGAAAAGAACCGTACGAGGGGATTGCAATAGTGAAACAAAGACAGGAAGATGTCTCCATTTCACAGGGATGGGTTTAGACACCCTAATAGCCTTGTGCAGCTACATAATTTGTAAATTATTATGTATAATTCCTATGGGAAATTTCTGTAATCTTGCACATAGTATCAGTATATTTATGTTACTCCTATGTTGCCCACCAAACGACGCTCCAGTATTTTGACTAATATCAATGGTAAGTGGTATGTAAGATGGGGTTTTACAAAGAACATATATATTTATATATATATATATATATATATAAGCAAACTCAATAAAAGAAGATAAAAATACGAGGAGCAATTATGAAACGAAATAACAACATAATATAAATAAAAACGGTACAAATGTTACGCAAATAAATATATATACGTGTGTGTTTATAAATGCCCATGGCATCATACATAACTAGTTAGAGGAAGGAAACAAATATATAGATGCAATCAAATACTTTTGACAACAGAAGGGAAAATAGGATAACACACTTTAAAATGTAAAAGGAAAAAAAAAACTTAGAATAGATAACATAAAATAAAGATAACACATAAATATATAATCCTATAAAAAAATTAAAATGTATAAAAGGACAACGTAATAAAAATTATATAGAATATAATATGTAGCAAAGCATAAAGACTAAAAAATGCAAATGATAATTTGGAATAGGAATAAAAGGGTAAAAGAGACCTAATATAGAATATCATTGTATACCACAAACAGAGTAGAAGAAATAGAAACTATTTCATAGGTCTTCAAAGTTAATTCATGCTAATAACATGCTATGATAATAAAAAAGGTATAAGAAATTGACATGATAGTGATAGAGAAGATTAAGAAGAGAAAATTGGAGAAGAAATATAGAGGAGCTCTCATTCACTTCATTCTTGGTACCGATACATTGTACACATGGCTTCTATTTATAGGCCTCTAACCATTCATTAGGAAAGTTATAGGTTTAGATGAGCATAATGATATTAATCACATGAAACTCTCAACAACCATTCATTAGAGAAGTTATAGGTTTAGAGCATTGAGCCCATAAGGAATCCTAAGAGTGAGAGGTTATAGACATTCACACATATAATTTACATAAAAAATCTTAGTGTTGAGGTACGCCTAACATCCTAAAATATTTTCTTAAGTGTATCTAGTATCCTAAAGTAATTTGTGGTGGGTCCAGCACCCTAGAATTTTTTTAAATACATCCAGCCCTTTGAAGTATTTTTTGTTCAGCATGCTGGAGTATTTCTTTTTTTATATGCTTAGCATCATATAGTATTTTGTTGTGCAATTTTGCCCTTTGTGAACATCCTATTTTGTCCGGGCCTCACTCAAAAATTAAAAAACTAATAAAAAACAAAAATAAAAGCAATTCCTCTCATTGATGATAATTGGTATCTAAATTGGCAATAATCATTAAAGATAAAATTAAAAAATAAATAAATAAACAAAAATTAAAAAAAAATCCTCCCATTAATGATGATCGGTATCTAAATTGGCAAGCATCATTAAAAGAAAAAACTAAAAATGAAAACTAAAAAAAATCCTCTCATTAATAATGATTAGTGTCCAAATTGACATTGTCATTCAATAAGGGAAAATAAAAAATATAAAAATATATATAAAAAAGTATCTCTCATTCATAGGTTTAAATAGGAAGTTGCTTGTGAGGAAAATATAATAAATAAAAAATGAAAATACAAAATAAAAAAATTTTCTCATTTATGTTAATAAGGTTAAATTAGGAAACTACTTGTGGGGAGAATAATAAAAACACTAAAAAGAAAAAAAAAATCTCCATTGAGGGTGATTAGGTCAAGTTAGGAAGTTTTATTAATAGAAAATACGAAAATAAAAATAAAAAAAATTAAAAAAGAAATCTCCATTGATGGTGATTGGGTCAAGTTAGGTAGTTTTTACTATAAAATACAAAAAAAATCAAAAATGAAAATTCAAAAAAAGAAAGAGCATTTATGAAGAAAACTTTACCTTGAGACTACGAATAGACGTGCAAGTGTTGAAGCAAGACACAAAAAATGGGGAGAGCAAAGAGAAGAATTTGAGATGAATTCCTGAGAGAAATAAGGCAAGCAAGATTCAAAGCACAAAAGGTATAACCAAAATTTTACTGTTGAAAGAGTAAAATCTAGAGTGATGGGCAAACGGAGGACGGGGAAGGTCAGAGAGAGTGATGGGCAAATGGAGGGTGACGGAGGAGGTGATGGAGGTAAGCGGGGGAGTAGGGAGAGCGGCGAAAATAGTATGGCTGGTTTGTTTCGCAGCTCAGGAGAGAGTTCAAAGGAGCTCCAACATTGATGCCTGGCAATTCATTTGTTGGGTCTCAGGGACGATCGTCATATAGGGATAAGCTTCTGTGTCTCAGTGATAAGGGTTTCTTGGACATTAACATGTCGTTGGCTTATGCCCTGAATGGCTGGAAAGATTACTTTGCTAAGTCCAACAAGAAGCAAATTGATATGGGGGAAGAAGAATATGAGGAGGGGATGAACATGATGTAGATGCTGTTGAGATGTGGAGAAAGATGGGTAAGTTACCAAAGCTAAAGGTCAATGCGAAGGAACATACAGCGTGGTGCAAGCCTTACATGAATTCTCTCATGAGGCAGCGTATGGAGCGCATGTGGAATCCAAAGGCACCAATGCGAATCACACTGCTTAACAATGGATACTACATTGTCTCTTTCTCATCTCAAGAAGATCAAGATTATGCACTGCAAGAAGGGCCATAGATGATAGCTTATCATTATTTGTTGGTGCAACGGTGGAGACCGAATTTCAATCCCTAGAAAGCTTATATGCAGAAGAAGATCGCAGTTTGAGTTCGAATCCCCGACTTGCCTGCGGAGTTGTATAATGTGGAATATATTCGGCGTTTGGGAAATATGATTGGGAGGACTCTGAAGATTGATCGGACTACAGCTTTCTCAGAGAAAGGAGGCTTTGCAAGAATGTGTGTTGAGATTGATCTCCAAAGACCGTTGCTACCGGGATTTGACCACTTTGGAGAAGATCATCGGTTTGAGTATGAGGGCTTACATTTAGTGTGTTTCCACTGTGGGAAATACGGTCACCATATGGATCAATGCTCGATGACGTCGCTTGATCAATCGCATAATGGGTTTGCTAAGGATTATCCTAAGGAAAACGTGGTACAGTGCTCGGCGGAAGTACAACATGCGGTTATGAAGGCTCCAGAGGCTGGAGGAAAGGTGATTGTGGCGGCTCCGGCAACAGTGTCAGGTGGGAAGGCTGAGGATCAGAAGGGTGACAAGAAAGGAAAAAATACTCGAGTTGATTATGGCCCACAAATGATGGTCAAGCGTGATTTTGGCAGGAAGAATTTGTCAACGGATATTAAGGGATCTTACACAGGAGGAATGCCAAGATGATTAGGCAAGGATCAAGGTATAACGGAAAGGAATCCAGAATCACATGCTCCTATGATAAATAAGCAGGATGCTGGGAAGAGGATATTACGAGGGAAAGATGAGGACACGCACAGTTTCGGGTTGGAGGTTAAAGACACATTGGGTTTGCAAGAATGGGTACAGGTGAGGGCCAAAAGAAAGTCCACGGCTAGAGGCAAAGCACGAGGGAAGGAAAACAAAGCTAAAAAAAATCTAACACGTGGCATGGCGAGAGAGGCTAGTGGACCGCCAAGCCTAGAAAACCCAAACGCTCTTATTGTATTGAGTGGGCCGTCCGAGTCTGCAAAGCCCACTGAGGGGAGTTTCAATTGTGGGCTGGAAACGGTTATGGATCCAGGACCATTGCATGCTACACAAGAGCCAATATGTGGGCTGCAAACAAGTATGAGTGGTCGGATGTGCAGTGACGAAATGATGGATATACCCGCAGATGACGCAAATGTCATGGTGGTTTTCGATGATGTCTGCATGGCTGTTGCAGAAGGTCAGCGGGATAATCTCCCAGAACAACAATAAGTTTCCTCATGAATTTCCTACTATGGAATGTTAGAGGGGCAGGGGCGAAATCCTTTCCCAGCTTAATACGTGATATTGTGAAATTCCAGGGTTTGGACTTTGTTGCTTTATTTGAAACTAGATGTAGTGGGGACAAAGCGATCAGGATTACTGCTAAGCTGGGGTTTAGAAATATGAAGCTTGTTGATGCGGATGGTTTTAAAGGTGGAATTTGGTGTTTATGGTTTGACAATTTCAGGCAAGTGGATATCTTGGATGTCTCTACCCAATATATCTACTTGCGATTAACCAACCAGAATCTACGGACTTGGGAGATGTCGTTTATTTATGCTAGCCCGAATGCTTTGATGCGACGTGAACTCTGGCAAGACTTAGTTCGATGAAGTAGTTCGGTGCAAGGGTCATAGTGTTTAGGGAGGACTTTAATGCGACTCTCACAGTCCAGGAGCATCACTCTCTTTTATCCACCAGGGGTCCTGACCGAGAATTTTACAGCTTCATTGGAGAGGTCGGGTTAGTCGATATAGGGTTTATGGGACCTCCTTTTACATGGAAACGAACAGGTGTGGAGAGTCGGTTGGATAGGGTGTTGGGGAACTCTAGGTGGATCGAGGAGTTTCCAAATGCCGTTGTTAAACATCCTAATTGGTATAAAAGTGATCATCGACCGCTCTTACTGCAGCTCGAAGGCACGGGGCGACCGTTATACACAAATAGACCGTTCTGGTTTCTTGCGGCATGGGCGCTAGATGACCGATTTAATTCGTTTGTGGCTGAGAATTAGAAGAATGATTTGCCCTGGAATGATAATATCTCCCAATTTACTAATGCCTATGTACTTTGGAACAACCAGGTGTTCGGTCTTACCACAGCTTGCAAAAGGAAGCTTATGAGCATATTGCATGGCCTTACAAGGGTGGAAGCTAGACATGGTCTCACTCCTGAACTTGAAAAATTACAGGTGGAGCTATGGCAAGAGCTGGATGAAACTTTGCTGCAGGAATCTTTCATTTGGGCACAGAAAGCAAGATGTGAGTAGTCAATTCTTGGTGATAAGAATACCCGATATTTTCATACTCGAGCAAATAGAAGGAGAAAGGGGAACTTTATTGGGGCTCTTAAGGATGTGAATGATAAATGGATCTATGATGTTGAGCAGATACAAAGGTTGGCGATATCCTTTTTCTCCTCTCTTTTTCAAGAGGATCAAAGGATACGCTACCCCATTAATTATAGTAACTCATACCCACGTATTGAGCAGGCAGATCTGGACTATAAGGGGCGTGATTTAACTTAGGAGGAGATTAAGCAAGCTTTATTTGGTATGGATGCTCTAAAGGCCCCGGGCCCTAACAGGTATCATGCTTTGTTCCATCAGAACTAGTGGGAGGTGGTAGAGTAAAAGGTGTATAAGCTTATGCAGTCGTTATGGGCGAATCCCAGTGAGATAAAACCCATAAATGATACTTTGATTGTGCTCATTCCAAAGAAGGACCCTCCATAAGTTATTTAGGATTTAAGGCCTATTAGTTTGTGCAATGTGATTTTTAAAACTCTTGCAAAAATAATTGCTAACAGGATTAAAGGGATCCTGCCTCATGTTATAAGTCCTCATCAATGCAGCTTTGTTCCTGGGTGACATAGTTCAGATAATATTATAGTTGCACAGGAAGTTATTCACTCGATGTGGAACATGAAGGGCAAATGAGGTTTCATGGCCATCAAGATTGATCTAGAGAAAGCTTATGATATAGTTAATTAGTTATTTCTTTGGGATTGTTTAAATGAGCTAAATTTGCTGGGGTTCCTAGTTGATATAATTTATACTTGTGTCTCTCAATGTTTTCAGATCCGGACCAAACAGTTCGGCCAGCCGGACCGTCGACCGGAAAAGAGCCGGGATGAGCCGTCATGGACCGAATGTTGGGCCGCAACCCGCTATTAAGCCACAGACCGAAACGGCTATACAAAAACCGGACGGGTGATCGACAAAAGCAACATTAGAGAGAGGGAAGGAGCTGAACGAAGAAGAAATAGGAAAAAAAAGAAGAAAGTGATGAAGAACTAAAAATACCCGTAAGAGATCTAAAGTTTATATTTCTTCAGCAAATTCAAAAAATCATTCATCACTTTCGAGTTTCTCTAACCAGTTGACGGAAAAGGCTTAAGAAGTAGGAGAATAGGTATGTCGATTGTCGAACACCATCACCAGAGATAAAGAAAAGGGAGTTTTTTTTTTTGGACCTTTGTGAGAAGAGGGGTTTGAACTTTGAAACAAAGAGAAAAACACAAGGAGGAGGAAGAAAAGGCGTCGGGCAGAGTGTAGGTGCAGGTGTAGGTTGGAATGGATAGCTATTAACCTCTAAGAGCATAGGTTTGATAATGTGTGGTGTGATACTTGTTTTATGTTATTTTTTGATTAAAAAATTAATTAAGTACCTTGGAAGTTGGAATTCGAAGCTAGGATGCATATCTGCTTTTTTTATTTTTTTTATTTTATTTTTTTTACCAATGGGATGCATATCTGCTAGTGAAGACTTTCCCAACACCAATCAATTACGCTTAATTATAAAACAAAATAAAACTCATAGATAAACCAAAAAAGTTTTTAAAGGCAAAAAACTGAATAGTTTTTAATTTTTTACAAAAGTTTGCTTAATTAATTTTATTGAAGTAATAATCATCACTTATATTTTTGCCAACATAATTATCATTTATCATTGGGTTTAAAATTATCATGTTATTGTTATAAAAAATGTATCATGTTATCGTTTATTTAAATTAATTATTATATATATGCACATATTATTTAAACTATATGATTTTATAGATTACTTAATGGAGAATATTATTAATAGAAAAATAACTTTAAAATTATAAAATATTAAATCAGGTTGGTTATCAAAATATAATAAGAGAATGATGAAATTTAATACGCAATTCAGAACTCATTTTTTTGGAAATCCCTAATTTAAAAATTTACAATTTCAAAGTTATTTTTTTGTTTTTTTCCCAAACTATTATGTGTCATTAATATTGAGATGTAATGTATATGTAAGCTTATTTATGTTTATTTTCAAATTAATGTAGAAATTTTATATTTATTTTTACATTTATATCTTTATATATGTATATAATTTATTTTTTATTTAATTATTAGGTCAACGGTTCGACCACCGGTCCAACCGGTCCGATCAGATGAACCATGACCCATTGATATCTCCGGTTCAATGTTCGGTCCGGCTTTTAAAACATTGGTGTCTCTACTCCGAGTATGCAGGTATTGTGGAATGGGACGAAAGCGGGCTCCTTTACTCCATCTTGAGGGGTGCGACAAGGAGACCCCCTATCTCCATATTTATTTGTCCTTTGTATGGAGAAATTAGCACATTTAATATAGGAGCAGATTGACAAGGGCATCTGGAGACCAATCAATTTGAATAAAGATAAGCCTCCTATCTCTCATTTATTTTTTGCTGATGATATTGTTTTATTTGTGGAAGCATCTGTTCAACAGGCTATGGAGGTTAAGAATTGCCTCAACCACTTTTATAAGGCGTCAGGGTTAAACTTGAATGGGAACAAAACTCGCGTTTTCTTCTCGAAGAATGTGAATCAAAACTCGCATTTTCTTCTTGCAAGGAAACTAAGAAGATTTGGCTAGAAATGGTGAACCCCACTCGTCTGCATCACTTCATGAATGTCGATATGACTACATGGCTAAGGCTAAACATACAAGGGAACTACGGTGGGGTTAAGGAGGGTTGGAGTAAGTATTTTGGAACTATCTGCTGGCTTTTGTGGCAACGTAGGAATCTGCATGTCTTTGAGAATACGGTTACCAGCAAGGAGAGCATTAAACTTAAGGCTGGTGCCATCCTAGGAACTATAAAGCATTTGAGGGAACGGTTGTAGGGAGGGAACCTCGATGGATAACTTGTATGCAATCCGTCTTGTCAATGGGAACCTCCAGAACTTGGCTGGTTGAAGGTGAATGTGGATGGGGCCAGCTCTTATAACAGGACTGCTACTTGTAGAGGTCTTCTTTGGGATGACCAAGGTCAATTCAGAGCAGGGTTTATGTTCCATGGTGTTGAGCCTGCTGATAGTATGACGTTTGATCTGTGGGCAACAATGTTTGGGTTAAAGATGAGTTGGGACCACGGAGTGCGTTGTCATATCCCTCGCCGGTTCTCTCGGGGACGCCTACTCCGGCACAACCGGCTACGGCACCGACCGTAGTGCCACCCGTACTACCATTTGGGCGTGGCAAGTAGCTGGGCACCAACCCAGGACTCACAAGAATCCCTCGCTCCCCAAGCGAAGTTTCTCGCCTCCATGGGGATCGAAGCCACTACCTGGGGGTAAGTAGCGCCTCAATGCATCCTGATTACCACTTGAGCTACCTACAAATGTAACCCCCTTCCACCATAGGCCGAAATTTAATTCATAAACACATAATTGATGTAGAATTAGAGACCTTAAATGATTTTGAGACTTAAACAAAATCAAACTCCCCAAAATCATGGCTTACAAAAACTTTTACAAAACCTGTTCATGACGGTCTCATATTCACATTTCAATACTAAATGGCCTGTACAGGTTGATTTCATTCACAAATATTAGAGTATAATGCAAATTTCCGACACACTCGAGTTCCATTCATTAATAAGGGTTTTACAAGGCATAAAGCCCATAATTCATTACCCTTAACTTGGGGATTACACAAAAGTATACCACCAATTCCAATATATACAATTGTTTCCCAAAAACATCCAAATGATATATATGATAACCAATAACCCAAAATATACTTCTAAACTGGAGCTCTATCCGCTCTTCGTCGCCTGCTTTCCCTTCGATCCTTCTGCCCTGTCTAAAACATGGTTTTTGGGAAAGTGAGATTCTAAGGAATCCCTGTAGTGTCAAATCAATCATAGTATGTACAACAATAAGGCATGAAATCAAATCATTATCCACACAAAGCAACTACAACAACAATGGTTCGTATGACACATGTCATCTCTTACAATTGCTCAGGCTGCATTGCATCACAACAATCCACATAGTATATTTCACCATAGTTGGGATTCATATAAAGCATTTCATAACACAAGCTATACAAGCAAGATCAACACACAACCCACGGTTGGATTCATAAATGTCGCTCCACGGGTCGGATACCCAAAAGTCCATGTCGATTACGACAGCAGTTCAACAGCCGACCTAGAGATGACCAGCTTCAATCCCTATACGGCTCACGCTAAAGTGCTCACGCCGTAATGGACTATGGCACACAGTTCACAAAGTTCAATGATAAGTTATGCATACTGAAACATCATACACAATATGAGAGAAGAGTCACTACCTTGATCCTTCCGGGAGTGTCCTAGCGCCAGTCTCTCCCGAGTAGAGCAAATATCAAATCCTAGAATCATAATTAAGGACGAAGAATTATACTCTATTCCAAGACTTAATTTACTTCATAACACTTGAATTTGGTTATCATGATTGACCCTTAAGATGCCACAAATGCCTCTAATAAAAGCCCTAAAAGGTTGGGAAACAATAGGTTAGAGATTTCTTTTCAAAAACTCAAAGTGCTGGAAAACAGGGGTTGGCCGTGGCCAAAATATGGTCAGAAGGTCACTGGCCGCGGCCAGCCACCCATGGGCCGCGGCCAGCTACCTTGGGCCGTGGCCAAGAAATTCTCTGATTCTTGGCTGAACTTCCAAAATTCATAACTAATTCTAGAAAAATCGAAATAAAGTGATTCTAAAGCCAAATGAAAGATATTTAAGTCCTCGTTACTAGAAAAATATGGACCTTAACCATAAATCACCAAAAAATTCCATAATTACCCAAAACTCAACACTACTCCAAAACAGAGTCCAGTTTTTATCCCAAACTTTGGCAAAGCATAACTCTCAGTTACCAAAACTAAATGAGACAAATTATATATCCATTTTGAAGATTGGGATGTGAACGTTAAAACTGGAAATTTTCAGAATTTTCCAACACCATCTGGTTATTCAAAAATTTTGTGCAAACTGATTGCTCAGATAGAGTTCACACAAGATAGATTTTCCAACTTTCTACCAAAGTGTCCAATGGCTCCAAAATTAACAATCAAGCATATTCTCACATAAATTTTCACAAGGAACACAATGGTAATCTCAAAATAACCAAAATCACAACCCATTGACATGCCCTGTTTTTGTCCAATACAATAAACCAACACAAATGTGCCAAACTTTACATTTAGGCTTCAATTCAATTCTATTAATTCAAAACACCAAACAAGGCACCATTTCCATGACAACAACATATTATACTCCCCAAGACCCTAAATCACAAAAATTAGAGCTAAAATTCTAGAAATTCAAGGCCTAACCAATGGCCACAAAACTTATATGAAAATGATGCTTTCACTCACCTCAACAACTTTCCCAAAGAAGTTCCTTGGTTCTCCAACTTCTAGATTTCCTTGTGGCCACAAAACACCACCAATGGCAAATCTAAAACCATGAAAGTAAAGCTCTGAACCCAAGGAATAACTTTATAGAAGGGAGTTTTTCGATTAGAGGCCATTAAGAAGGTCAAAAACTCACCTTTTTCACAAAGCATTTCCTCCCTTCTTGGCTGCCATGGCTGAATGAGAGAGAGAGAGAAGGAAGAGAGTGATGAGAGAAATGATGAAGAATGGCAGAAAAATCTGCCCCCATGCCTATGTCAATTCACATAAGAGAGAGGGAGTGGGAGAGAAAACAATAAAATAAGGCCATTTGACTTTTCCAACACCCTCTTTCATCCTAACCACTTGCCACATGTGTCCACCTCATTGGCTCTCATAAAGTAAGTAACCAAATTAGTTACTTTAATCCCTCCATTAGCCATTTAGTTACATATCTCATTTCTCCTTAGTAATTAATTTCTTCCATTAATTACTACTTTATGGCTATTCTTTCAATTTCTCAATAATTATGGTATATTAATTAATATTGCCACCAAAACACATAATTATTCCACTTTAATTCGATAATTATCCTCAATAATTATTATTAGCCCTTAATTGAAATTTAGGGCATTACACGCGTAATCTCATCCTAGAAACTGATGATGAGTAGAGCCGGGAATTCGGGCCGAGCCCGTCAAGGGCCGGGCCTATGATTTAGAGGCTGAAAATGGAAGCGGGCCTAAAAGGGCCGGCCCTGTAAGGCCGCCAGCCCTGAAGCCCTGCGGGCCGGCCCTTTTAGGCCCGTTTAATATTTTTTTAAAATAAATTAATAAATATAATAGGGTTAAGGTGCAAAAATACCCATGAACTTTTGTCAAAAGTGCACCCAACACCATAAACTTTTTTTAGGTGCAAAAATACCCATGAACTTCTCAAAATGGGGCAAAAATGCCCACACCGTTAATTAATACAAACGTCTATTTTATGGGGCCCACGTATTATTTTTTGATGTGCAAAAATACCCATAAACTTTTCTCAAAGGTGCACCCAACATCGTAAATTTTTTTCTGGGTGCAAAAGTGCCCATGAACTTTTCAAAATTTATGATGTTGGGTGCACCTTTGAGAAAAGTTCATGGGCATTTTTGCACCTCAAAAATAATACGTGGGTCCCACAAAACGGTTGTTTGTACCAATTAATGGTGTGAGCATTTTTGCCCCATTTTGAGAAGTTCATGGGTATTTTTGCACATAAAAAAAGTTTATGGTGTTGAATGCACTTTTGACAAAAGTTCATGAGTATTTTTGCACCTTAACCCAATATAATATCATTATATCAAATTATCAATATAAGAGACACCTAAGTTCCTAATAGAGTATTAATAACAGGCAAACACTTATTAATTGGTTTGATTTATTTTATTTTCTACAATGTTTTATTCATTTAAACTTAAAAAAAAGGCTAATTTGGGCATTAGATGATTATTTTAACTAAAAATTTATGAGTTTTAAAAATAATGTATACCAATTTAAAGCAAAATAATAAATAAATTGTAAAACTTTTTTTAAAAAATTTTTTGAATTAAAATGAGTTTAAGCCCGAGCCCTTGAAGGGCCAGCCCTGTAGGGTCGCGGGCTTCAAAAATATGGTACTTTTTAGGAAACGGGCCTACACGGGCCGGCCTGTTTTCCCAGCTCTAATGATGAGGAAGTTGTAGCTCTAGTCCATAAGGATTGCATAGAGACGCATCCTGATGCCAGGGTCATACAGGAGATACGGGAAATGCTGGGGCGAGATTGGAGCGTGGTAGTTCAGTATGCTCTAAGGCTTACAAATTCGGCGGCAAATTATGTGGCTAAACAAGCGTTTGATATTGTGCCTGGGTTCCAACCATTCTTCACACCATTTAGGAAGCTGCTAGAAATCATGGAGAAGGATAGATGTTTGCATGCATGTCCGAATAACAAAATAGGCTGAGGGTTTTCCTCCTCTTATGTATAAAAAAAAAAGCACAAAAGGTATACACTCTCACCATGTCTTTGTTGATTTTCTTGTCTTCTTGGACTTTCTACAATGAATGATATGATGAAAATGTTATTCCTTGTTAGCTTGATGCACCCTTTTTTCCTTTCACAAATAAAAAGTTTCAAAAAAAAAAAAAAGAGGTTCTTTTCTTAAAAGAAATGAATTTGGTTTCATATGAGAAAATAGAGAAAATGTTTTTTTAAAAAAAAAAAAAAATACAAACCAAACAAAAAAAATATTTTTCTCAAATAAACATTCTCTTCTAAAAAAATCAACAATATGACACGCATTTCTACCTGAACTACGTGGGCTTTGATTTCTCTTAAGGGTACGTAGGCCCTAGGTTTTCATCCTAGGTCAAGTACAACTTTGTAAATAAATATATTTCCTCCTTTTTTTATTTTTATTATTCTTACTTTATTTATTTTTGTAAATATGATTTTTGTTTATCTCTTTTTGGGTAATTATCATAAGATTAAAGGCCATATTTATTTTTAAATAATTAGCTTAGGGTAACCATTCTTATGAATGGGTGTTGTGGGGTGCCTAACACCTTCCCCATATACAATCAACTCCTGAACCCTGAATGATTTTTGTAGACTAGTTTCACTTTCAAAAAAGGATTCCAAAATTATCCTTTTTCAAAATTTTGGAGGCGGCTCCATATTTTTCAAATTTTGGACGCTATACCCTTAAAATCTATATTTTTCAAAAGAAATTTTGCTCAAGAAGAATTCTTTTATGGAGCAATTTAAGCTTCGCCATGAACTCCCAAAAAGTGAAAGTGTATCTAGCAACTAAAATATTTTTCAAATGCAATTTTAGTGTGCTGGACACAACTGAAAAAGTATTTTATGGTGTTGGACGCACCTGAAAGATAATTTAGGGTGTTAGATGCATCGCAAAATAATTTAGGGCTAGGCGCACTTCGAAAAATACTTCAGGATGCTGGACACACCACAAATTCCTTTAGGATATTGGATATACCTGAAAAAATACTTTAGATTGTTAGATGCACCTTAGCCCTAGATTTTATTCTCAAGGGTGTAATACCCCTCTCTTGTCCTTTTTATAAGGAACAACTACTAAAATCAGGCAGTTCAAAATGTTAGTTAAAAGTAATAATTTTGTTAAATATATTTTTTCCAATTATACCCTTAATTATGAAGAGATTACATGAGAGACAATAAGTGAAATTTATTGAAGAAAGATAATAAGTTAGCAAATGACATATATTTAATAACGGTGTAAATGGAAATTCTAGTTTAAAATTTCAGATAAAAAATATTTATTCCTTAATTATATTAAGAACCACCCTTATAAGAGAGATTGTTCTTATAAAAAGAATTAGACGGAGAATGTCAACACCCGTTTCCATTCGATATTCAAAGAGTAATAAAAATAGAATTCAATGGGCATAAAGAAAAGTACAATTATACTGATAAAAATATTCGTTTACAATTCTGATATCATTCATCGACGAAAATAGAAAATACAGCGGAAGTTTTAATATTTACAAATTTCAGCAAAATATCACAAAATAGACTAATTATGACCACGATCTTATCCTCGCCTTGAGACACGTGCCATTCACTTTCCGCCATCTACATCTTTTCCCTTTGCCCCACTGGTACCCGTTGAGGTATTTGTTTAAAAATAGGGTAAGATTTTGAAGAATCCCTGTAGAGACATAATATCATTCATAGAGAATGCGAAAAGTAAATATGTCATGCGCCAAGGTATGCACAAATTAATAAACAATATAAACACATTATCGTCATTTATACATGAGTAGGGCTCAGCCCCATAATCTACACCGATTGGACTTCTGTCAACTCCTAGTGTAAGTGCATACTGGCACTAACAGCCTCTCTCTAGGCAATTTATGTTGATTAATAAAGTGGATTTACAATTAATGGCATCCACACAATCATATAATTATGGCATAATGTATGAAGGATAATGTCCCTACCTCAAAACTTTATAATCCCTTTTTCTGGTGTGTCTCGTAACGCATGTCGTTCCGGTTTTTAAATTGGTCCTAAAATATTAAATGTACCAGAAATAGGTCATAACCTATCCAAGTATCATTTTAGACTCTTCCATAGTATTTCTTGTGGTTATATTAGTCTACAGTGAAAATTTATCAAAATGCCCCTAGGACCCCGGCCCGATGGCCCATTTTCCCAAAATTTTGACTAAGACTATTCTAACATATTTTTGCCCAAGGAATCCATTTCAGGGCTTGAAATTACCAAATTCACTGTCAAATTACGAAAATACTCTTGACAGCCCCTATTAAGGGATTTCAGTGGCATTTTCGTAATTATGTTTTTTCGGCCTCTACTGAAAAAGTGTCCAACTGTAACACCACCTATTTTTGCCCACTGAGTCCAATGGAATCATTTATTTCATGAAAATTCAACTCCTAGAACCATTTCTGGTCCTGGCCAAAAATATGAAGAAAAATAGAAAAAATGGAGCTTTGTGTTTTAGCTTCCAAAACTTGTACTTTTCCACTTCTAATCCTTGGTTAACTCATCTAACCACTTTATAATCATGATTTAAAGGATTTTGGGCAGCATAACCCCTTAGAGTTATAGCTTTTTCTAATTTTACAACTCAACCTAAAAATCATAAAAACCAAACAACAATTATCAACAATAACTTAAGAAGGCAAGTTCATGAAGTTACCCTCTTTGGCTTCTTGGTTTCCTCTTACTCTAGGCTCCTCCTCCCTCTCTTCTTGATCTCAAAGTGTGTCTTAATCTTCTTGCTCCTTCTTCTCTCTAGCTCCCAAGAACTTCACAAACTCTCTCTCTCTCTCTCTCTCTCTCTTCCTTGTGGTTGGACGAAATGTGTGTATAAAGGGGAAAGGAAGATGTTTCATTGACTTATTCATCTTTCTTCCTAGCCATAGATTTAATCAAGAGACCAAAATGTGCCACTTGTCACCATATTCTCTTCCTTCATGATTTCTTCATTGTCTTGCCATTAATTTGAATCAATTGCTTCCCTTATTTTGCTCCTCAAAACCGTGCCTCCCTCTCCTCTTACAAGACAAGAAAGCTTTCTTCCATGCAATCAAATTTGTCTCTTCCTTCACTCAAGCTTTTCCCTTCATGCATTCACCATACCCCCTTACTTTATGCCATAACCTCTCATCATGACCACCAAGCCCATGCCTTCACTTGGTGTACACTCCATCTTTGTTATCATTGAGATGTTCATGTAGTATTACTTCAGTCATGTAGCATGTGATCATGAAATCAATTTTTCTCCTTATTCTTCATGCTTGGACGAAATTAAAGAAAGGAAGAGAAGAAAATTGTTTTTCACAATTCCATAATTCACATAATTGAATTATGTATAATCCCCCCTTAATTTCACAAATTCTTGATTTATTCCACCAAGAATAATCCCATTATACATTTTCCTTTATTTTCCTTAATTAATTGAAGTTAACTCCAATTAATTGGGAAATAATTAATCTTGGGCTAAATTGGCAAAATTATGATTTTGCTATTACCTTTGTAATTTAATTCAATTTTTGAATTAATTTGCCCATTTCCTTATGAATATGAATATTTCAAAATTCACAATATTCAAATTCATGAATATTCACCATTTTATTGAATTTCTCAATTAATTATATTATATTTTAGGTGAATATAAAATTTGGGATGTTACAGAGTAATTGTTATATAGAGATAAAATTAGAAAGTTGTTCTTTATATTAAGTAAAATATATTAAAAATGATTTATAAATAGTACCACAGGGGTAATACATAACAAAACATGTTGATTTCCTTTTGTTAAACTTATAAATATTTTGCTTATATAAAATATTATCACTATTTTTTAATTTCCAAAACATTAGTCTAATTTTTATATAATTTAAAATATCTTGTTAAAATTTTTTAAATATTTAATTTTATTCAATAAAATTATATTAGATATTTAAAATTATTCACCAAAATCAAGAAAATTATTAAATCTCATTACTTCTATTTTAAAATTTAATATTGTAAGGCTGTAACTTTTTAAACTTTACCCTATTTCATTTACTCTATACCAAAATATAAAACTTTATATCCTATGTAATAATAAATGAAAGGTAAAATAATATAAAAATTTTAATGATATGACTTATAAATAGAATAAAAAACACTCTCCCCCTCTCTTTCCACCTAATTATAAATGAAATAAGAGGATCGAAGTACCTTTGAGGTGATTTATAATATGAATCACCCGTATCTTTTAAAATGTCTTACAATAACACTACAAAAGAATATTCTATTATTGACGGAATTACCCACAGAATTATTTTTTTCGAAAAAATTACTGACAAATTTTTGAAGAGAAAATTCTGTTCGTAAATTCCATCAGAAAATTCCATTATAAAATCAATTTTCCGATGGAATTACCGACGGAAAAAAATTTCGTCTTTGATTACCTACAAATTAAAGGTGGAAAAAATTCCGTCGGTAAATACTAACGAATTACCCATGAAATTTTTTCTGCCAGTAATTATCGACGCCTTACCCACGGAATTTCGTGGTTAATTTTAATGAGAAATTGCTGACAGAATTCTGTGGGTTATCCATAGCTAATCACCGACAGATTAAAGATGAAAAAAATTCCGTTGGTAAATACTGACGAATTACCTATAGAATGTTTTCTATCGGTAATTACCGACGCCTTACTTACAGAATTCCGTGGGTAATTTTAACGAGAAATTACTGACGAAATTCTGTGGGTAATTCATAGTTAAAATTAATAATTTTTTTATTATCTTTTAATAATTTATATAAAATAATAAAAATAAAAATAATCTATAACAAATAAAAATTTAAATATCATAAAATTAATATTTAATATAATATATTAAATATATATAATATTAATAATAAAAATTTTAAATGAAAAAAGAAATTAAAAATTTTAAAA
Organism: Inga leiocalycina; assembly: GCA_963242795.1. Classification (NCBI taxonomy): domain Eukaryota; kingdom Viridiplantae; phylum Streptophyta; class Magnoliopsida; order Fabales; family Fabaceae; genus Inga; species Inga leiocalycina. The sequence goes on from OY725332.1 coordinate 45,632,735, forward strand.
TTTATCTCATAAAAACAAAATATATAATTATATATAAATATATATGTAATATTATATATATTTATACTAATATTAAATATTTAAATGAAATAAGAAATTAAAATTTTTTAAATTTTATATTATAAAAAACCAAATATAGAATTATATATAAATATATATGTAATATTATATATATTTATATTAATATTAAATATTTAAATGAAATAAGAAATTAAATATTTTATATTTTATATTATAAAAAACGAAATATATAATTATATATAAATATATATTTAATATTATATATATTTATCTTAATATTATTTTTTTTAATTATTACATTATATATATTATCACGTAAATAAATAATGTAAGGTTACAATTATCTCAAATTTCCATCGGAAATCCGTTTATAATTTCTGACGTCCCTAATCCGTCCGTAATTTCCGTCTGCAATGATTTCAGCAACAGGATTCTATGGATAATTTTCATGGGTAATACGCTATTTTTTTGTAGGAAAGGATAAGAGTGAATGCTCCCCCGGTCTCAAATATAGTGTTTCTCTATGCTCTAGATATAGACAAGGTTATAAAAAAGTTTCATTTTCAAATAAAATTAATGAGTCAACCCCGTGCCTTTGCTTCTGTTAAGATAGTTAAAAATGATTTATATTTGCTTCTGTTAAGATAGTTAAAAATGATTTATAATATAATATCAACCGAATGGAGTATATATTTACATACCCATCTCATTTCATAAACCGTGTTTTTTCATTTTTCAAGATAAATAAATGAATACGTAAATTCTACGGAGAAACAGTGATGATACGGAATCACATTATGAAGACTTGGTGGGGGCTATATTGTTGGCAAAGCATCCTTAATATAAAACATAATTTTTATATTTGTCAATCTTTTCCTAATTATCTCTTTCATACTCCCTCAACAATAATCAAACTAGGATAGGGAATGAGAGAATTAAAAAAGATGGCTAACGTGTTTTAGAAAACATATGTAATATTAATTAATATCTTTACTCTACTTAAATTAGATAAATATATTTTATATTAAAGACCGGATGAGTAACTAAGTAATGGAATTCGTTTAAAGAACACCACCATTTACTACAAGTTTTCAAGATGTAGAATAAGAATATTTCAATATATCATGCGCAGTGTCATGTAGAAATGAATGACTACAAGTGGCTGTAATATATAGTACTCCCTCTTATTCTTAATACAAAAGCTATTTACCTAATTTAATTATATGAATAAAGTTAGTTAAGTTAGATAATATGACACTTTTTTTTTTTCAAAAACACCCTAATCATCTTCTTTAATTCCATTCCTCTCTCTTTTACTTGATTATTGTTAATAGGGTATAAATAGTGATAAATTATGAAAAGATCGACAAATATGAAAAATGAGTCATATATTTAGGACCAAAATAAACTTCCCAACTAAGTCATATATTAAGGACCGGAGGAAGTATTTGTCAACACTCGTTTCCATTTTAATAATCGAAAAGTAATAAAGACAGAATTCAATGGATATACAAAAAAGTATAATTATATTGATAAAAATATTCGTTTACAATCCAACGTCGTTCATCAATAAAATACAGAAAATACAACAGAAACTTAATATTTACATAGTTCTCCAAAATATCTAAACATAAACTAATTATAACCATGAACATGTCCTTGCCTCGTGACATGTGCCAATCACTTTCCGGTGTCTACGCCTTTGCCCTTTGACCCATTGGCACCTGCTGAGATATTTATTTAAAAATAGGGTGAGATTCCGAAAAATCCCAATAGAAACATGTTATCGTTCATAGAAAATGCAAAAAGTAGATATGACATGCACTAAGATATGCACCAATTAATAAACAATATAAATAAATCATCGTCATGTATACATGAGTAGGGCTCAGCCCCACAATCTACACCGGTTGGTCTTCCGCCAACTCCCAATATAAGTACACACCGACATTAACTGCCTCTCTCTAAACAATTCATGTTAATTAATAAAATGCATTTACAAACATTGGCATCCACACAAGCATATAACTGTGGTATGATACATGAAGGATGATGTTCCTACCTCAACGCTTTATAAACCACTTTTTAGATGTGTCTCGAAATACGTGTCGTGTCCGCCCTCCGACTAGGTTCTAAAATATTAAATATACAAGAAATAGGTTATAACCTATCCGATTATCATTTTATACTTTTCCATATTGTTTCTTGTTGTTATATTAATCTATGGTAAAATCTTACCAAAATGCCTATGTGACCCCCACCCAGCCCCGCCGTACCGGCCTAATAGCACGTTTTCCCAAAATTTTGACTAGGGCTATTCTAACATATTTTTGCCCAAAGAATCCATTTCCGGACTCTAAATCACCAAATCCACTGTTAAATTACGAAAACACCCTCGACAACCCTGATTTAGGGTTTTAGGGGCGTTTTTGTAATTATATTTTTTCGGCCTTTTCCGAAAAAGTGACCAACTGTAACCCCACCTATTTTTGCCAACTGAATCCAATGAAACCATTTATTTCATGAAAATCCAGCTCCTACCCCCTAAAACAGTGCTGGCCAAAATATTCAAGAAAAATGAAAAAATGAAGTTTTATGTTTTAACTTTCAAAACTTGTACTTTTCCACTTGTAATCCTTTATTAACTTATTTAAATACATCTTAACTATGATTTAAAGAAATTTGGGCAGCATAACCCCTTAGGATTAGGGCTTTCCAAATTCACAAACCAATCATAAAACTTGAAAAAAAAATCAAGAAACATCAACAACAACAACCACAACAGAGCAAGTTCATGAAGTTAACCTCTTGCTTTCAATCTTGGCACCTTAACTCCTTCTCTTCCTTGGAGACTTGGCTTGCTAAACACATGAATACATGAAGAAGAGAACCTTAAAGGAAGTTTTACACGAGAATAGAAAGCTAAATCATTAAATCCACACTTACTTACCTTAATCTTTTTCCTCCTTCTCTCTAAGTCTTCAAGAACTCTTCAAATCTCTCTCCCTCTCTTCTCTTGGTGTGTTAGCCGAAATGTATATGAAGAAGGAAGGGAAGTGTGTTTATTAATCTGTCTCCATTCATCCTTCACCATTGATCTCATCAAGGAGCCATAATGTGACACTTGTCACAACCATACATCCACCCATACCTCCTTCCTGTTTACTCATAATTACTTCCTTGGTTCCCTTTGGCATTGGTCAAATTTTTCCTCCCTTGGTTAGGCAAAAAAAAAAATTGTCCCTCTCTCCTCTTATTAACCAAGTAAGTTCTCTTCCAACTAGATCTAAGTTTGTACTCCACCATGCAATCAAGTTTATCCCTTCCTTTACTCAAACTATTCCCTTCATGTATTCACCATACCTTCATGTAAGTACACTCCACCATTGTCATCATTACTCTCTTCATGTAGCATTTTTGACATGTGCTCATGAAATTAAAATCCCCCCCCCCCCCGAATTTTTATGTGTTTGGATGAAAATTAGGGAGGAGAAGGGAAGGGGAAAAATGTGTTTCACTAATCACATAATTCCTTTAATTGATTTATGCCCAAGTCTCTCTAATTCTACAATTCTTGATTTATTCCATTAAGAATATTCAATTTATACATTTTCCTTTATTTCCCTATATTAATTGGAATTAACTCCAATTAATTAGATAATAATTAATCTTGGGCTAAATTGGCAAAATTATGATTTTGCCATCACCTTTGTAATTTAATTCCTTTCTTGAATTAATTTGGCCATTTCCTTATAAATATGAATATTTCAAAATTCATAAGATCCAAATTTCATGAATATTCACCATTTTATTGAATTTCTCAATTAATTACAATATATTTTTTGGTGAATATAAAATTTAGGGTGTTATAGTATTGATTGTCATATAAGGCAATGAGAGTGTAAAGAGTAAACACAAAATTACAAGTAGAAGAACAGCCCTACATGAAAGCGTAAAAAATAATGATGCGGCTGTAATATTACTTGTATTCCAAGAATTTAATTATATTTACAAGGAAAAAAATATAACAACAGTGTCTTGTTTAAAGATGAACATACTTATTATTTTCATCAGTTCCTGGCCGGTTTGACTCACAATCCTTATTTTCCAAACTTTCATTATCTTAACACACACCATCATCACGTATATCGACAAAATGAAATTGGTCTGAATTATGTTGCCCTTCTTTTTTAAGTTGTTGGAATTATGTGCTTGTCCTATTTCTTATGATACTTTGTAATATATTTGTAGATCAATATTTCCTTCGATCCTTAATATAAGATCTATTTACTTAATTTAATTATATTAGTTATGTTAGTTGATATGTATTTTCTAAAACACCTCCTTAATCCACTTATTTCCTCTCCTCCTTAATCATTGTTGAGGGAGCATTAATTAAGAAAAAACTAACAAATATAAAAATCATGTTTTATATTTAGAATCAAAATTAATTCCCCTAATATATTCTATATATTCTATATTAAGCACTAGAGGGGGTATATCATATTGTTCTTCTGGTCTCTGACAAGGGCCACAAATTTAGGTCACGTTTTGGAACCCTATACCGTCGAGAATGGAAATAAATATACGGTATGTTCCATATGCATGAAGGGTATATGAGACTTTTTTGCTCTCTTTATTTACACTCCTCTTCTATTTCTACTATATCTCATGCATTCCAAACATATTTTTCTAATTTTATTTTCCATTCTTTTTTTTTTAGCGGAAGGAAGAACTTCATTATATGAAAAAAAAAAAACCCCCAACTACAGACACTAAACCAGCCTAGAAATAAAAGCTTAAACAAAACCAACAAATACTAAAATTCTAACGAGACAAACACAAGCCAAAACTAAAAGAACAGACCAAGCCTAGACCTTGCAGGTTGAAAGTGTGGAGGCTAAATTTCAATCCACCATGATCAAAGAAAAGAGTAATAGAGGGTGGTTATCTAAAAACATGCTCTCCTGAGCCTATCCTCTTTGATGCCAATAATGCTGCACAATCAAAAGCAGCTTCAAATCCACTCTCTATGACAGAGAAATGAAGATACTTCTGGAATTTAAGCACAAAAACCAGAAAAACAGTTATTATAAGCAGAAGAAATCCAACATCCCACACAAGCAAAATTAACCCAAAGATGAAGGCAACAGCAAAACCAACAAGACATTCGCAAAAGAAAACACAAGAAGACACAATACAAAATCCTAACAATTAATAGGGGCGACCAAGACACCAAAGTCGCTACCATATTTGCCCCCCAACTACGGTAGTGACAAGAAAAAGCCCTCATGGTGCTTGGCTGGCCCTCAGAAAAGAGGCCAACGCAGGAATGACTTCCTTCGAAGCTAAACTCACATTAGTCCATTGCTTCGCCATACCAAGATTCGAATTCTTCAAAGTCTTGACTCAAACCATCTTCAAAGCTTCAGCCCCCTTCCAAGTCATGGTCTCAACATTCTCCATGCCGCCGAGTTGAGTAGTATTAAAAACTCGCTGTCCTTCCGAATCGTAGCCACCAAACTAAGTAATCCCTTTTCCCCTTCCAAAATCCCTTGTTCCAAACTACCAGAAAGCAAGCCCCAATTCCCTTTCTCGCCCTCACCAAACATCCTTCCCACATCGGACGAATACTCGCGTAAAAGCCAGTAATAGTCACCGCCGCCATCACCATCTCTCTCACGGTGGAGAGACCCAAAACGAAGACGCTGCTTCGACAACCCTACGAGAACCTTAGACGCTCGCGCTGACAATTTTCCATTCTATTATCTTCCTAATTTCACTTTCCATTTCCTTAAAAATCCTTTCCTTATATTTCTCAGTTCTCACCTTCCAATTTTTATCTAAAGTTTGAATCTGTCATCTACTAAATATTGAATTTAGAAAAACAAAAAGAAAAGAAATATTTTTTGAATCTGAAAATGAAAATCATAAACCCTATCAACGTAAAAGGCAACTTCGATAACTTGGGATGGATTTTAAGCCTATGGATATGGCCGAAACAGACAAAAGAATCTTCTTCGTCTTCCTCTCCCTCTTCCTCTTCCTCTTCTTTTGGTAAAAGACGAGAGAATCTTCAGTCAGAAAACAGTGATTTGGATTGGTTTGTTTAGTGACATGCCCAAATAATTGTTGGGCCGTGTTCCGGAGGCCCATATTTTGTTTTGAACAACAAATGGGGCCTACTTTCATGAAAAACAAATCCATGGCTATTATTGGGTTCTTTTTATGATACTTTTTGTTTTCGGACGGAACATATTACACGTCATACCTTAATTCTGCCTATTTTTATTTTGGGTTAACCTGCATTTTTATTTTGGAAGTTGATCAAAAATCTCAATTTTGCCCTAAAAGTTTTTATTGGAGCAAGGTCGTTTCGAAAGTTTTTAAATCCCAGCAATGTCATTTTGGCTATTATTCAGGTTAAGTTTGACTATTAGTTTACTAAATATGTTGAGCTGGTAATCCACATTACATTAAGGTTTATGAACCTGGACTGGGTACTAAACCAGTCGGGGTACTGGGTTAAGGGTCAATGGATCAGATCATGGCCAAACCAGTGAGAAATTAAAGATTTTAGGCTGACTAGTATCAAATTCTAAAGAAAATGTTAAAAAAAAAATTTTTAAATAGGAACCCAGACCAGACCGGTCTACCTGCCGATTCTCCAATTTCCGAGCCAGACAGGCCGGTCTGGTCCAGGTTCCTGAACCCTACATTACATCCACATCATTTCTATTTTGGGTTTTGGTGCAAAGTTGCCACCAAAATTTGTAAATCATTGCAATTTCACCTCGATTGTTATCCAAGTTAAGTTTATCAATTGATTGGCCAAATATACTTTTCTTATAAGTACACATGTGTCATTCAGTTCATTTTTTTTAAAATTAGATTTATAAATAAGGAATTTTTTTTCTTGAAAAAAGATATATAAATACGATTTGAATTAGAAAAAGCCTAAAAAGTTTATTAACATATGGAAAGAACAATTAGGTCTTAATGAACTATTCTGATATTTTGAAATGTTATGCTTTTACCAAAATAACCCTTAAGTTTTTTTTTTTACAAAAAAAAACCCTCACAGGCGTCGAAGCTCCACTAGCCAACACCAACCCACTGGCGGACCTCCGGCGGCTGGAGCTTTGGTGATAACGTGAGTAATGAGATTGACTACTTGAACTCCCTAAACTCTATCAAGTGCCTTTAACAAGTTAAATAAAGGCAATGACAACTTGAATGTAGCCATTAATAACCTCGGGAGCGCAAGTTGTCAATCACTATGTTGAAGTTGTCATTGCTTTTATTGAACTTGTCAATAAAGCTGAATAGGGCTTATGGAGCTCAAGTAGTCAATCTCATTACTCAAGTTGTCATCAAAGCTCCGGAATCCTGTTGTCGACGGGGTGGTGCCGGCCGGCGAAACTTTAGCGATGGTGAGGATTCTTTCTTTTTTAAAAAAAAATTGAGGGGCATTCTTGTAAAAGCATAACATTTCAAAATTTCAGATTTGTCTCTTGAAATCTGTTTGACCTTTCCATGTCTTAATAGACTTTTTGGGGTTTTTTAAGTTCAAATGGTATTTATTTAGAATTTTCCCTTTTTTTTAAATGCAGCCAATATGAATGATTAAAGACAATCAACCAGGAGAAAACATCTTGCGCGATAAAAAAAAAAATCAAAGAGGTACCTATTTATCTCAACGTCGCTGGGGTATGACGACATAGGGTTACTAGCAGCTTGGTAATCTTACTCATTGTATCTTGAATCAGATAATGGTCATGATGACATTGCTACATTTGGAAAACTTTAAGGGCATGTTTAGTCTGAGGGGAGGGGAGGGAAAGTGAGCAGAGGGAAAAAAAATTTTAGTTGAATTTAAAAAAATTGGAGAAGTGGGGTTAAAAATTTTTAATTAATTTTTCTTACTCTTTTATCTTATATATTCTTTTTATTAAAATTTTATTGCCCCACTTCTTCAATCTTTTAAAATTCAACTCATAAAAATTTTCTCTCCCCTCCCTTCCCTTCCAAATCCCTCACACCAAACAGACCCTTAAGGGCAATATTGAACCCATAAAACTTCTGGGGCAACATTGATTGTGAGTAAAAACTTTTAGGATAAATTTGTACCTTAACAAAAATATCGTGAATAACACATGGACCAGCCGGCTCATCAAATTTAGTCAACTAAAGGTCAAACTTAACCTGGATAACAGTTGGGGCAAAATTAATATGATTTGAAAACTTCTGAGACGACATTATTCCAAAAGTATTTCCAGGGTAAAATTGAGATTTTTTAACCATTTTCGAGGCAAAAATAAACCTTAACCCTCCTTATTTTTTATTTTTTTTCTGTTGAAAATTCAGCCTACTTTTAGAGCTTTAATAGAGATATTGTTAATTTCATCATTACTAAAATGTTATTAACCTAACTTAATAGTTAAACAATTAAAAGGATCAAATAATAAAGTACTAGTCTTGATCTTCTTTTTTTCCGGTGTGTGTTTGTTTTGGCGATTAGATAAGTAACTTATTTTTACTTAAAATTATGGAATCTTAAGATTGGAAAAAGTTAGATTTGGTAAAATGATGAGTGTTTGGATTAGCGATTGAATAAGTAACTTAAAGTAACTTATGTAAAAGTGAATGATGTTTGGTTTGACTTTTGCATAAGTGAATTTTGTATTAATTAAAAGGAAAAATTGTAAAAATTATGAAAAATGAAAAAATGAAGGGATAATTGTGAAAAAAGTCCTCATTGGCAACTTAATTACCAATGGGACCTGGGAAGATATCTACACACGAAGGGATTTTTTCACAATTTTCTCAAAAATTAACTTTGAAAATTTGGTAATGGTACAATTGTAATAAAATTATATCAAACTCTAATTTAAATTATTCTCTACATTTCTACAGTCATATATTAACAAAACTCAAAACTTGCCTAAACTCTTATCTCAAAGTATTCTCTAATTAGCAGAAGATTACTATCTAAAGAAAGAGAAAATTATTTAGAACATTTTTCATAAAAGAAGTTTTGTGATTAGAAGTGATTTTGAGTACTTCATTGATCTCCAAAAATATGAAAATACTCCTATCATATTATTTTACACACACATGCACATAAGCTCCAATAAGCTTCATTTTGAGGCTTATGACTTTTTCCAACTTATGAATTTTTTTATCTTAAATCCAATCACCGAAACAAACACCCATTATAGCTTTTTTACTGTTCAAGTCCGTTTGTGACACTATATAAGTCCGATTTGACGCTGAAACGTTGAAACAAACGAGCACATACTCAATGGTTTTATGAAATAACTTTCAAGTGCGCGCGCGCACACACACAAAAGCCAGAACCACATTTAATACTGCAAAACTCGAACCATATATCCAAAATTCATTATATTAAATCAAATCCAAAATCCAACAATGTACACTATTATTTCCCAAATTAGGTCTTCATTCCAAAACCTAATTACAAGTCATGGCGCTCAAGTATACCCAAACCAAATGGCTAAGATAAACTAAAAAACAGAATTGGCCAATTACTTATAGAATGTCAAAGCTACAATTATAAACAATTTAAATTCCTATTTACAGTTGTTTGTAACTAACTTAATATGAGAAACTACATAAAAACATCAAATTAAATATATGCAAGAAACTTATTTAAATTGGCTTACTTATATAATGTCTTCTGCATCTCTTTTTCATTACCTGATTTTCAATTAAGAAAATCAAAGTACCAAACTTTTGAAGCAATGAGAGGGAACAGAACAAGTGTCCAGTGTCCCTTAAATACAATAAGTTCAATTATAAGCACAATTAGAAAGTGTGTGCTTTTTTTGTTTTACCAGATAAAGTAGTAGTTTCATTAAAGATGAATAAAGAAAAGTACAAAACCTAACATAACAAGTTTGTAGTAAAAAAAAGGCCCAAACACAAAATAATTCATAAAAACCTTAGACAAAACCTAACCCTAATAAGAGATTTGAAGGAAGCATCTGCTGCCAAGGACTCCAACCTCCATCATCCCTTCACCGGAAACTAGAAAGAAATAAGTGTTGTTACCAGCATCAATGCCAAAAGGTGAGGTTCGAAGAACCAACCCCAAATGACCCACCCTAATCTTATCGGCAAAAACACAATATGGTTGATGAAGAACCTCCATGAGAAGACGTCATAAAAGCAAAAGCTCCCACAGCTACCAACAAAAATGATGAAGAAGTTGTCCTCCCCCCAATAGTTGCAGAGCAGACAAAATAGTCAGAACAGACATGAACCATTCAAATTTGCAACCACCAATAACTAGCAATAGTTCTCTCAAAGATGTAGTAATCAAGTTGTAGAACCATTGTCATCAAAATCCAACCCAAATCGAAGCCATCATATGAGATCTATCACCATTGAATCCCTCAAATCTATTATGGCCACAAAGACTAGCCACACTGCCATAAAAAACCTAAAACGACATATAAAATTATAGAGATCAACACAAAACACGACCATCTCCTCCTTCAATCAAAGTTAGGGAAGGAGATGCTGTGAAACCACGCCCGCCCAACTGACGAGGGAAAGAACTCCCACCACCTATAAAGTTTTGAAAGAAGGGGAGAAAGAAAACTGTAGGAGACTTGATGGGATTAAAAAAGATAACTCAATTACTCTAATACGAATAGAAAGTGTTAGAAAACAATTAAGTTTCAAAAATTGAGTAATATCAAGTGGCATAGGGTAGTAAGGACCATAAATTCTTAGCACCTAGGCACTATAAGGTGCTAAGAATATATATGGTCCTTGCCCTATACCATTGCAATGAATGAATCTACTAGTGCTCATAATGCTACTAAATTTTAAATAAGCATCGTAAGTGTACGGGCCGCTGAAATAGTATAATAGTAAATCAAGGTCATCCCACAGCGATTCAAGGTAATAGATAATTAGGCATTAAAATTCTCATTTTTATTTAAGTTGAGCAAATCAAAGAAGGAGATTGAAAGACAATATAAACAAATGTAAAAGAAACAAATATAATGATTTAAAGATTTCAATTGATAAAAACAACCTAGAGTAGTTAATCCCTTCTTTAAGTTTTAGAGCATGTATTTACCCAATTAAAAGCACTTAATGTTAATTTGTTAATCTAGAGTTTAAATAGATCAAAGTATCTTCCAATTACTCATACCCATCTCTCAAGTTAAAATTATTATCCCTAACTAATTTACTCAAAAGGCAATAATTGTCCAAATTCACTCTAATATGATTATATGGGTCCAATAGGTATATTCCTATTCTATTGGCAAATTAGAATAAATTCTAATCCCATATTACTTAATCTTATGGTCCTATTAAGATCCCTCTCCCAAGGCTAATCTAAATTCTCCAAATTCATACTTAATTGTGATCAAGCACTAAGTAGATAAAATAATACAAGATTAAGTAAACAAAAATTAACATTAAGCACAATTAAATGGTTCATACATGCTCAAATCCTCAAATTAGTTCATAATTACTCTAGGTTCAAAAACAACTAGCCACACATGGCTTTACTTCCAGTCAACTCAGCAACAATTTCAGAATTCAAAGCCATAAGAACCGATTAGATTTTAATGGCAAGAGATTATAGCAGATCATTGTACATATGTCCTTCTATTCTTCACTGTCAAGTTCAGGAACAGGAAGATGGTGAATAGTGATCGCCAATCACCTCTCTCCCTTCGATTTGTTTTGCTCCAGCCTTCTCTCTCTGATTCAGTTTGAATTTCATCGACGGTGATGTCTCCTTTAGTCCAAAAGACACCTTTGACGAACTCTGTTCTGCCAAGCTCTGGTTCTCATCGGAAATCACGAATTAAGATGACGATGAATAGTAGAAAATTACAACTCCTCTGGCTCTCGCTAATAATGATCTACAGTGCTCCTCTCCTCAGCTATGCTTCCAATGTCGACGGCACCGCCCCTCAAATTCTCTCCGCTGATTTTTCAATGAATATTGCGGCTCCCCTCTGTCTATCCCTTGGCTCCTCTGTCTTAAAAACGTAGCTCCCTTAGGTCAACTACCAAAACGCTGTCGTCCCCCTACGCATTTAGGTCTTGCCAATTGAAAATTTTCCTTTCATTTCTAAAACGGTAGTGCTTTGTTTAGTAAGAGATACGTAAAAATCAAATAGAATAAAACAAAAAGAGAGCAAATAAAATAAGACAAAGTTGATATTTTCTTTTTCTCTAGTTCTAGAAAACTTTTTATTATTATTGATATCCTAAACTTAACTCTATTTATCTTTATATTTATATTTAACTCCCTAAATAATGCACCAAATTAATATATTCTAAAATCCCATTACAATTCCTTAGATTTTGTATTGATAACTCTTCAATTATCTTCAAAATATCATTCCAATATATAAAATATGGAGAATTATCACACCCCCCACACTTACATCAAATCTTGTCCTCAAGATTTCAAAACATCAAACAGCCAAAGAAAATCATGGAAGCAAGATTCTCAAATCAAACACTACAAAATTGGATTTAATTCAAATTTTCAAGAATAAAGCTTTCTTGAAAACTCTTTGACATGTTCTAAAAATACAAGTAAAAATGCAAATAACTTGGCAAAGACAAATGACAATAAAATGTTCCTCACAAGTGAAGTGTTTGCACTCTTCTCTCAAGATAATTAAAGGGCTTGTATTTCACTCTCTTCCACTTATTGCAACCCATGTACTATAAGCTTGTTTATTATCTCCATCTCTACTACATTATCCCATTGCTCACACAAATCAAAAGGACTTTTTCAAAGATTGTAATGAATAAGGTAAGATAATGAAATGGAAGTGGTCAAATAGTATGGAGGAATACTTTAATTAGTGCTAAGCAACTTAATGAAATTCATGAAGAATGAAGGAATACCCACTAAGATAAAACAAACTCACTTACACTCTAAACAACCTTTATTAAATTGAACTCAACAATCTTTTTTTTTCCCTTTCTTTCTTCCATTTTTTTTTCATTTCTATTTCTTTTCTTTTATTATATATATTTTTTCTTTTGTTTTTTTTACACCTTTCTTTCTATCTTTCTTTTCTTTCTATTTCATTTTTTTTCTATCTACACAACTCTCATAACATTAACTTTCTAATCCCTTCACTCTTGTTCTAAAATCATTTTTCTTAACACTTACTAAAGTAACAAATGAATGAAAAGGAACAGATATAAAAATTGCATTTCTCAAACAAAGGGCTATTTAATCCTTGAATTTTCTTTTTTAAAAAAATTCAAGGCTCAAATGGGCTAAAGCAAAGGATTCTCATGTGACAAGGATGGACATTTGGTCTAACTAGTGTTCGCTACCGCAAGTGCACAGATCGCGTCAAGTAATAAAGTGATAAGTAAGATTGTTCCCTCGAGGATTTGAGTAACAAATTAGTCAAGCAATAGGTTTGGTGAATTCAATTAAGTTGAGCAAAAACATGTTGTGTGGAAAAAGAAGTTTCAAAAGATATATTTGTAAAAACTGAAAATTACTGAACAAAAACTTGATCCTTGTGATTTCAATAGTTGTAATAAACCTAGGATTGTTCATCCCCTTTGTATTTCATAAACTTGATGTATTTCCTCTTCAAGAATCATTCTATGGGATATATGTATGTTAGTCTAAGGTTCACAAGCATTTGATTAAGCTCTCTCAAGTCATAACCAACTCCGTATCTTCTTTTAACATGTACAATCTCTTGCTACCGTTAAGAGAAAATAAGCATTAAGCACCAACTTCAATATGACAATACTAGGCTAGTAACTATATCTCTATGTTACTAACAAACCATCCATTTAGCTTCCAAACTTCAAGTCTAGCATAATTTTACCAAAGTTCTACAAATAAGTTAACTCTTTCAAGCTTAACTTAGATGAACAAATCGTCTACAGTGATGGCCAGTCACGAATAGCAGTGAAAACAGGGTAAAATCAACATACATATGCCATTAGATACTTAAAGATAGAAGGAATCAAGTTTAATCCATACAAAGGTTCATAAACAATCCTAGAATGAAAGTTTAGCTGCTCATGTTCACGAAATGGATACAGAAATACAAAACATGAACTGCCATATCAGTACAAGGAAGAAGAAAGGGAAAGAAATCAGGATAACCAAGGAAAACCAGCTTAAATCTTTGCAAATCTTCAATCCCCATTTGATTTCCCTTGCTTTATAGAGAACCCAAGCTTAGAGGATTGTCACAACCGCCTCTCTAGGTATTTCTGGATCAGATCCCCCTCTTTCAGCCTCAGGTTTCCTCTTTTATACCCACTGAATGTCAAAACGCATAACACCTTTATCGGGGGTTGGTCGTGGCTAGGGGATCTGTGGGCTGTGGCCAATGAGCTTTTGTGCTTCTATTGGCCGCGGCCAGTAACTTACTGACCACTTTTAAGCTGCGGCCCAAAGATGCTTGGCCGCGACCAGTATGTTTCTATGCTCCTGTGGGTTGCAGTCAGTGAATGTGTTGGTCACGGCCAGTAACCTTGTAGTGCTAATGTTTGTTCTTTCAAGCTCTGTTCTCATTCCTTCTTGCATTTTCCTGGCACGGTTGATGGCTTCAACTTCATTTCACCTTCTTTTCATTGAATTTGGCTTTCTCTGGTTCCAGCTATGACTAAATCTTTATCCTTTCAACACAACGAACTCACAAAAAATCTCAGTTTGGTAAGCATAATAGATATTCGCGTCTTTCCCTCACATTTACACTCTTTCTGTGCCAAGCATATATAGAACACATTTCCTCTAGTTTAGCACTCTCAAATGCCCACTAGTACATCAAAATGCAGCATAAATAAGAGGAAATGTGCAATTCTGACAAGAAATTCATGAGGCTAACAACTAGCTATGAAATGAATGCCTAAATCATCTTTATGCATACAAAGGGATTTTAAAGCTTCAAAAGAGATTCAAGACAAGTTCTAGAGATAAAATTACAATAAGTGTACTCCCTCTTAAAAGAAATAGATATTTAGGCTCAAGTTTCTCACCAGTTTTTAACATCCTAAAGACAATCATCCAAACCAAATTCTTTTCTTATCTACTAACATTCCAAGAAGATAGAAACGAATTATAATAAAACTAATTCTTTTCAAATTCAAATTATCCCAACTTTGCCAATATTCACAAATAAAATCCAAGCTTCCATGAAAAGCAAAATATTTGTTCAAAATTTGTGCAAAACCAAAGAAATTTTTCAATATTTCCCAAAAATTGAGGACAAGTCGTACAAAATCAATGGTACCCTTCACCCCCACATTTAAATGTCATATTGTCCTCAATGTGAACAAGTAACATCAAGTAATGGGAGTGAAGACATGACCATATCCAAGTATAGGGATAGCAAAAACCTCTAAGATCTCAAATCTTCACCAATTGAGCACAACTCACAAGTGCCACCAATCAAATCAATAGGCAATAACAAATATTAATCACATGCAAAGTTAGACTATAACCAGCACTCATATCCAGAACATGTTGTCAACTATCAATTCAAACAAAACAAAGTAAAGTAGAAGAAACTCCCCCTCTCAATCCTATCTCGTGCTCTTGAATGCTCTTGATTGTGGCTATCAAAGTGGAATACATCACTAGGGGCTACAAAAGTCCTACAAAATCAACAAACCTCAAAACAACTCAACTAAATAAAAAAAATTCAACAACCAAACCTTAGGTTACCTCCCAAGAAGCGCTTGGTTTATAGTCCTGGGCCAGACTATGTTAGAAACTCAACGAGGTTGTGACAAGTGATGAACCATTAATTGTCGGTCCACCTCACCACCATAATAATGCTTCAGTCTTTGCCCATTCACTTTAAAGCAATTTCCTGTACTCTCATTTTTAACTTCAACTACACCCTTTGATGACATAGAAACCACTCTAAAAGGACCAGACCATCTAGATCTAAGCTTTCCAGGAAACAACTTGAGCTTTTTGAGTTAAAGACAAGAACCAATTGCCCGGACTCAAAATTGCATTTCAAGATATGCTTGTCATGCCATTTCTTTATCCTTTCTTTGTATAATCTTGAACTCTCATATGCTTGAACTCACAATTCTTCCAACTCATTCAGTTGCAATAACCTTTTAGCTCTAGCTTCCTTGTGGTCCATATTTAACTTCTTGAATGCCTACCATGCTTTATACTCCAACTCAAGTGGCAAGTGACATGCTTTCCCAAAAAAAAATCGATAAGGTGACATGCCAATTAGAGTTCAGAAAGTAGTCCTGTATGCCCATAAAGCATCATCAAGCTTATCAAACCAATCTTTTCTAGTAAGGCCTACAGTCTTCTCAAGTATCCTCTTAATCTCCCTGTTAGCTAACTCACATAAGCCATTAGTTTAGGGATGATATGCAAGTGACATCCGGTGGTGCACTCCATATCTTGCCAAGAGAGCCTTGAAATTCTTGTTATTGAAATGAGTTCCCTTATCAGTAATGATCGCTCTAAGAGTACCAAATCTTATGAAAATATACTTTTTCAAGAAACGAATCAGTGTATTGGCATTATTCGCTTGGCAAGCAATAGCTTCAACCTATTTGCTTACATACTCCACTGCAACAAGAATATATTGGTTTCCTCTCGAAGATGGGAAAGGACCCATGAAATCCATCCCCCAAACATCAAATAACTCCACCTTTAAGATCCTAAATTGCCGTATCTGATGTCTCTTGGAAATGTTATCTGTTCTTTGACATCTATCACACTTGGAAACAAACTGGAGAGCATCTTTAAACAAAGAAGGCCAATAAAAACCAGAATCAAGCACTTTAGATGCAGTCTTTTGGCCCCCATAATGTCCCCCATATGCAAATGCATGACAATCAGTAAAAATTGCCTCTTATTCAACCTCAGGCACACACTTTTTAATAATCAAATCAGCACATCTCTTGAAAAGAAATTGTTCTTCCAATATATAGTAAGCAACATCATGCAAAAATTTCTTTCTTTAATAGAAAGTCAAATTAGGAGGTAACATATCACACACAAGATAATTCACAATATCTGTATACCAAGGCAAACCATAACTACTAATAGCAAACAACTGTTCATCAGGGAAATATTCATTAACCAACAAGTCATTCACATAATCAGAAGAGTTCATAATCCTAGACAAATGGTCAGCAACTTGATTTTCAGTTCCTTTCCTATCAACTATATGCACATCAAATTCCTATAACAACAAAACCCATCTTATCAATCTAGGTTTGGACTCTTTCTTCCCTAACAGATATTTTATAGCAGCATGATCAGTGTGGACAAAGATCCTAGCACCCATCAAGTAGACTCTAAACTTTTCAAAAACAAACACAATAGCAAGCATTTCTTTTTTAGTAGTTGAGTAATTTACCTGAGCTGCAACTAGTGTCTTACTTGTATAGTAGATGGGATGTAAGATCTTGGCAAGCCTTTGCCCCAACATAGCTCCCATAGCATAGTCACTTGCATCACACACCACTACAAAAGGTAATGATGACCAATCAAGAGCAATAATAATAGGAGCTGAAATCAATCGAATATCTAATTCTTCAAAAGCCTTCATGCACTCCTCATTGAAATGGAAAGGAGTATCTTTCTCAAGTAATAGTGAAAGAGGCTTTGAAATCTTGAAAACATCTTTAATAAACCTGTAATAAAATCCAACATGACCCAAGAAACTTCTCACAGCTTTGACATTAGAAGGAGGAGGAAGTTTCTCAATCACAGAAGTCTTTGCTCTATCAACTTCTAAGCCCTTTTCTGAAACTTTGTGACCAAAAACTATCCCTTCGATTACCATAAAATGACACTTTTCCCAATTAAGAACCAGATTTGTCTCCTCACATCTCCTCAACACTTTATCTAGATCTATCAAAAACTCCTCAAATGATTCACTAAAGACCGATAAGTCATCCAAGAATACTTCCATTATCTCTTCTATCATATCAGAGAATATGCTCATCATACATCTTTGGAGAGTAGCAGGAGCATTGTACAAACCAAATGGCATTCTTCTGAAGGCAAAGGTACCATAAGGACATGTGAATGTTGTCTTTTCTTGGTCTTCAGGAGCAACAACAATTTGATTGTAACCAAAATACCCATCCAAGAAACAAAAGAATTATTTGCCAGCTAACTGGTCTAACATCTTATCAATGAAAGGAAGTGGGAAATGATCCTTCTATGTTGCTTCATTCAACTTTCTGTAATCCATACACACTCTCCAACCAGTAACTATACGAGTGGGGATGAGCTCATCATGCTCATTAGCAATAATGGTCATTCCTCCTTTCTTAGGAACACACTGTACTAGACTAACCCATGAGCTATCTGAAATGGGATAAATGATTCTAGCATTTAACCACTTAATTACCTCCTTCTTGACCACTTCCTTCATCATAGGATTCAATCTTCTCTAATTCTGAATAAACCTCTTATGATCATCTTCCAAAAGTATCTTATGCATTACAATTGAAGGACTTATACCTTTAATGTTGGCTATTGTCCAACCCAAAGCCCTTTTGTGATCCCCAAGGACTTTCAACAACCTTTCGTTTTGATCTTCAGATAAAGAAAAAGATATGATAATAGGAAGTGTCTCAGATTCACTCAAGTATTCATATTCAAGATGTGAAGGTAAGGGCTTAAGCTCCAGAATTGGTGCTTGTTCAATAGAAGGCTTTAAAGAAGTTTGCCTTGATTCCATCTCCAACAACTCAAACTGCCTTGATCGATTATTGTAAGGAGAAGAAGCTTCAAGTAACCTTTTGCATTCAACTAGATTCCCTTCTTCAACATCATCAAGCCTAAGTAACACAGCTTCTAAAGGTTCTTTTATAGCATAGGAATCCAAAGTCTCTTGATTAACCTCATCTAATATATCAACCCTGAAGCAATCAATAGTGTCCCTAGGATACTTCAATGCCTTGTTCATGTTAAAAATAGCCTCTTCGTCATTCACACTTAACTTGATCTCCCCCTTTTCAACATCAATCAAAGTTCGAGCTGTAGCTAGGAAGGGTCTTCCTACAATGAGTAGGAGAGTGCTATCCTCATCACAATCTAACACAATGAAATCAGCTAGGAAGATAAACTTATCAACTTTAACTAAAACATCTTCAATGATACCCTTTGGATAAGCTAAACTTCGATCAGCTAACTGAAGTGTCATAGAGGTTGGATGAGCTTTACCAAGTTGCAATTTTTGAAACACAGATAGTGGCATCAAGTTGATACTTGAGCCTAGATCACATAATGCTTCACCTTGAAACTTTTCTCCAATTATGCAAGGTATGGAAAAACTACCAGGATCTTTTTGTTTAGGTTGCAACTTGTTGAGAATAATAGCACTACATTCTTCAGTGAGAGGTACTGTTTCATAATCACCAAACCCCCTCTTCTTACTCAACATCTCCTTTAGAAGCTTAACATATTGAGGCATTTGCTCTAAAGCTTCAAGGAAAGGGAGATTGATGTGGAATTGCTTAAAAATTCCCAAGAACTTCTTGTATTTCTCATCTTAAGCTTTCTTCTGGAATCTCTTAGGAAATGGCAAAGGTGGTACCCATTTAAGATTCTCATTAGTAGCCTTCATCTTCACTTCACTTTTCTTAGACTCATTATCAACTTTTGCTTCATTGACTTTTCCATGTACTATCTGAGTAGGCTCTTTATCATTCTCTATAATAACTTCAAGAGTTGCATCGCCATTAGAAGCTGAAGGTTTCTTCACTAGATGTGGAATCTTAGGTAACTCTTTACCACTTCTTAATATGAGAGCTTTGTATTCCTCTTTTCCATCTCTACGAGGATTAGTCACAGTATTACTTGGCAATTCTCTTTGTTGTAATGCATTCACAGTAGTTGCAAGTTGTCCCACTTGAACCTCAAGATTCTTGATGGACGAACTAAATGTTGCATTAGTAGCAGCTTGATCTTGAGAACTCTTTAACTGAAAATTAATAAGTTGAGACATCAATGCCTTAAGATCAGGTTTGGGCTCTTGAATAGGCTTAGCTTCATTTTCCAAGTGATAAAAACCAAGAGGTGCCACTGTTTTTGTACTAGAAGTAGATGCTTCATTAAGAGTTGCACTATATTTCCAAGAGAGATTAGGATTTTTACGCCACCCAAAATTGTAAGTATTGAAGTATGGATTATTCTGATTATTACCACGGTAGTTTCCAGCATAATTGATTGGTTCTATCTGTTGAGATATAAGGCATTGTCCAGTAGCATGTCTATCTCCACAATAATCACAAGGAGCATATATAGCATTAACTCCCATGTGTCCACTATTAGATCGGTGTACTTGAGCTTCAAGATTATCAAATCTCTTGTTGTGAGCACTTAACATTCCCACCAATTGTGATAGTGTCCTCATTAACTCTTTCAATAGACTTCATAGATCTTCTGTCATTATTGTTCTGAATAAAGTCAGCTGATAAGTCATCTAAGCATCCCCAAACATAATTCACCAGTTGCTTTGTAATTCCTCCATTAGTTACAACATTCAATTTTGATCTAGATTCGGGAGTCAACCGGGTACAGAAGATTTAAAGTAAGACCCATTGCTCAAAATTATGTCTAGGACTCTGCCTAACAAGCAACTTGAATCTCTCCCAAGCTTCATATAGGTGTTCCCTAAACTGTTGGTAAAAATTAGTTAGAGCAACTCTAGCATCCACCATCTTGTTATGAGGAAAGAATCTTGATCTAAACTTTTCCTCCAATTCAGCCCAAGAAGTGACATTTGTAACCCCCTACCTTGATTAGCGTAAATATGATTCCATCACAGATAATTAAAATGGATTAGAGACCATCGGATAATTTAAACTTATTTCAACTTCCTACCTTACTGTAGGATTTTCACAAAACTTTCAAGAACTTTTCCCCATCTTGGTCTCAATTTCAAATTTCAAATATAATTATCTGTGCAGTTAATTTACATTTATACATATCAAAGTATATAACCAAATCCTCGGCAACTCCCGGGTTTTATACATATATAAACTAAGGGTTTATAAGTCTCAACTAGGGGATTACATGACCAAAATCAAATGTAATATTTACATCTCAAAATATATAGTAATCCTAAGTTCAAAAGTAGATAACCAATATCCCCAAAATCAAATATACCCCAAAGGGTCCTAATCGCTCCGGTTTGCCCGCTTCTCTTTAGAGCCACTTGCCCTATCTGAAAGGTTAGTCATTGGAAAGAATGAGATTCAAAAGAATCTCAGTAGTAACAAATCACTCACACAGTGCATAAACACATAGCATATATGATCATGTTAAGCAGCATCACAATGTATCATGTCTCACACCACATGCGACAGCACTCATGGCTGTAAACTCTATGCCTTAGCTTTCACTGCGATCTCTATATATCACAAAGTATTCACAAAGTATCAATATACGTCAGCTTTCGCTGCGAACTCAAAGCATCACAATGTATTCACAAAGTATTCTCAATGCATGACAAACATACATACAATGTTTCACACACAGTACAAGAGAAAGAGTCATTACCTTGTTCTTTCCTAACGTTCTTCGGTACAGTAGGCTCTCAAGGGCGGTAGATGTCAAATCCTATAAACCAAGTTAGGGACAACCCATTAATCTCTTTTCCAAATTCTTAATTTTGTAGTACTTTAAGTTGGTTATCATTTAAACTCTTTAGGTGGCTATTATAGGCTTAAACATGTACCTAAAGGGTTTGGAGAAAATTCCTCAAAGATCCTCCTTCTTAGAAGAAAACACTGATTTTGGGCTAATTCACTTGAGTGGAGAAGGTCTCACTCGAGTGTTGCCCTCACTCGCACTCGAGTCCCATCGAGTGAGACACAGAAAGTGTATACCCGAGAGCTCCAACATCTCCTAGAGTAGTCAGTGCACTCGAGCATTCACTTTGGCACTCGAGTAATGACACCTAATCACCCGAGTCCCGTCGAGTGAGGTGCAGGAAGTGACGACCCAAGAGCAACTAAGGCGACAAGTGCACTCGAGTACTTGCCCCAGCACTTGAGTGATTTCCCAATGCTCGCGAGTGCCCATACACACTCTCGACCATTTGCCTACGAGTGAGAACCCTAGATGCACACCCATAGTGCTACATGCATATGCACTCGAGTGACATCCCAGACACTCGAGTGATAACATATGCCACTCGCAGATACACAAGTTCATTCGTGATTTCTACCTGAAGACTTAACCAAAACACTGAGAATTTCATACTGCACTCGAGTGAGACCCTACCTCACTCGAGTGATTCTTATTAGAAGCTAGATCGCAGCAATTGATATGGTTTTCCAGGTTTACCAAGCTAGCTCCAATGGTTCCAAAACTTATACCAAAGCTCATTCCTACACAAAATCTCCTAAGGAACCTATTGGTAACCTCAAAATATCCAAATTCACATCCAATTAACACATTTTCCACTCTAGCTCTTAAGGTCACATAAAACCACAAACTACCAAACTTCCTCATTCAATTCCAAATCAAACCTAATGACATTATAACACATCATAACATCATTTACTACACATTACCATTCCAACTCTTCCATTATCTAATTCTCATGAAATCAGGGCAAAATTCCAGAATTTACAAAGCTTAACCAAAATTATCACAAATATACCAAAATGCATTAAATGTTTACCTCTTCACTTTGCTAAAATCAAAACCTTGATTCCACAACTTCCAAGTTTGTTCAAATACCAAAACACCCCTTCTTAAAATTTTGAAACCATAGCAAGGAAGCTCTCAACACTATAAACAACTTTAATGAAGAGCATTTGAGAACTAGAATATTATCAAAATCTTACCTTTGTGTTTCCTCTTTCCTTCCTTGATCAACGAAAAATGGAGAAATGGAGAGAGAAAATGAGAGAATGATGAAGAAGATCAAATTTCCCCTTCCCCATGCATGTCTAGCCTAATAGGAAGAAGAGAGGATAGAGAAAATGAAGGTTGAATATTTGACCATCATCTATGGTCCAAAGCATGCCACTTGTCAAAATCTTAGATCTTATCACATGGGAACACATGAATTCAAAGTACATGATTCCACCCTATTAATTACTCAATCCTAGCCATTAATTCTTAAATTACCAAAGAGTTTCCTCTTCGGTAACTAACCAATCGGTCAGTAATTTACCATTTTGCCCCTGATTATCACAATGCCTACTAAACCATTACCAAACACATTTTACGTCACAATTCACATCATATACTTCAAAAGTGCTTAATTAACATTAATCACATCACTTCGAAGTTATTAGCCCTTAATTACAATTTAGGATATTACAACACTGCCCTCTTTTAAATTGTTGAGCCACTCTTTGGCTTTTCCTTATAGGGAATAAGGAAAAGCCAAAGGCGAATCACATCATTAGGAACTCCATTTTTTCTTAAATGAGTTGCAAACATCAAGAAATTGAATCAAGTGCCGATTTGGATCTTTTAAATCATTTCTGGCATACTAACCATGTAGTTAAAGCATCTTCAACATAGTTTGCTTTATCTCAATGTTGTTAGCTTGAAATTCAGGCACTCAGATTCATGATTGATACCCACGAGATTGTCTTCCCAAGAAATCATTGACATCCAAACGATCATTTTCATCCTTAGCCATTACTATAGTCTCAGTGTGTACACCTTTCTTTGGTTGAGTATGAGGTTGTGTAGCTTCTAAAAGTTCTTGGACACTCCTTGTTTTCTGTGGTGTCTTAGTTGCTTTGGATCTGCGGGGCATATACTAAAGTACCTGAAAAGCAAAACAAATCTCAAGAGTATCATACTAACACAAAGAACGAACAAAAATAAAATAAAATTGCTCAAGCTAAAACTACTAAAGGATCTCTAATTCTAATCACCAATTGCCTTGAATCCCTGGCTACGGTGCCAAAAACTTGATGCTACTAAATTTTAAATAAACACCGCAAGTGTACGGGCCGTTGAAATAGTATAATAGCAAATCAAGGTTATCCTACTACGATTCAAGGTAATAGATAATTAGACATTAAAATTCTTATTTTCATTTAAGTTGAGCAAATCAAAGAAGAAGATTGAAAGACAATATGTAACACCCCAAATTTCATATTCACCAAATATATTGTAATTATTTTGGAAATTCAATAAAATGGTGAATATTCATGAATTTGGAATTTATGAATTTATAAATGTTCAATTTCATGGGAAATTGGGCAAAAATAATTATGGAATTAATTTGGGTAATTTAAAAAGCCCAATATTAAGGTCCAAAAATGAAGGAATATTAGAGAAAATATTTGGTCCAAAAATAGATGAAAATTGGTGAAAGAAAAATAAGAGAAGAAATTGATTTAGAAAGGTAATGGCAAAATCGTAATTTTGCCAAAATAGCACAAAATAAATTATTTTTCAATTAATTGAGGTTAATTTCAATTAATTAAGGAAAATAAAGGTTAAAAATATATTTAGAATATTTTGGTCAATTTAATATGAATTTATGGAAAATTTGAGCAAAAAGTGCAATTTTGACCAAAATTGAGACTTTACGTGTATACGTAACCGAAACAAGTTGTGAAGCCAATTGAGACCATAGGGAGGGACCCCTAGGTGTCTCCTACATGTGGCATAAAGAAGGAAATATTGGTTGGACATGATGGCATGGTTACGTGAATGTAGGAAGTTATGTACATAAATTGGATTTTAGTAATTTTGGAAAAATGTTAAACAATTAAAGCATAATGTTATATATAATAAAACATATGTTGCATCTTCATCTTCAGCCCATTTGCACGCACAGCACAGACCTGAACGTGAGAGAGAGAGGTTCAAGTTTTAGAGAGAGAGAGAAGAAGAAATCTCACAAGGTAAGCCGATTTCTCCGACGATTTCGCTCCTAACGCGTATAACTCCGATCCTAAGCTACTCATCTTTGTTCTTTAAGGTTTGGAAAGCTCAAATTTGGTGTTTTGAAAGTTAGGGTTTTCAGCCATATTTGAGAAAAGCTAGTGGGAGCTTGAGGTAACTTCCAAACTCTTGTGTATTGACTATTCTGGTTGCTGTAGACAATTTAATCGGTGAAATTTCGCCGGATTGTCTTTGTTTGTAAATTTTGGAAATGTGACATTAGAAGGGTTATGCTGCCCAATTTTAGTTCAAATGGTTGTTATAACTCAATTAGATTGTTAATGAAGTGGTCAGGAGTAGAAAGGAACGTGTTTACGGAGCCGAAATCGTAAAACCCCGATTTTTCCCGGAGAACACAATTATTTCGGCCAGGGATGTTTGATGGCCTTAGAGTTGGATTTTCAATGATTTTATGGTTCCATTGGATTCAGTGGGCGAAAATAGGTGGGGTTACAGTTGGGCACTTTTTCAGAAAAGGCTGAGAAAGCATAATTACGGGAACGCCCCTAAAACCCTAAAAGTAGGGCTGCCAAGGGCAATTTTGTAATTTGACATTGAATTTGGTAATTTTGAGTCCGGAAATGGATTCCTTGGACAAAAATACGTCAGGATAGCCCTAGTCAAAAATTTGGGAAAACGTGCCATCAGGTCAGGTACGGCGGGGCGGGGCCGGGGTCCCGGGGGCATTTTGGTAAATTTTCACCATAGGCTAATATAACCACAAGAAACACTATGGAAGTGTCTAAAATGATACTTGGATAGGTTATAACCTATTTCTTGTACATTTAATATTTTAGGACCGAATCGGGAGCCGAAAGTCAGCACGTTTCATGAGGCACACGAAAAGGGGTTGATAGAACTTCGAGGTAGGGACATTATCCTTCATACATTATGCCATAGTTTTATGATTATGTGGATGCCATTGTTTGTAAATGCGCTTTATTAATCAACATGTTTTGCCCAAAGAGGGGCCAGTAGTGCTAGAGGCACTTACACTGGAGTTGGCGGAAGACCAACCGGTGCAGATTAGTGAGGCTGGGCCCTACTCATGTATATATGCATATGATATGTTTATATTGTTCATTAATTGGTGCATACATGGCATATATCATATTTACTTTTCGCATTTTCTATGATCGATAGCATGTTTCTACTGGGATTCTTCAGAATCTCACCCCTTTTTCTAAACCAAACATCTCAGCGGGCGCCAGTGGATCAAAAGGCAAGAATGTAGATGAAGGGAAGTGACTGACATGTGCCTCAAGGCAAATACAAAGTTCGTGGTTATAGATAGTCTATGTCTAAAATACTTTTGGATATTTTGTAATAGTGGTGTATATTGTCGCATTCTGTAGGGTTGACTTTGGACTGTAAACAAATACTTTTATCAGTATATATATACTCTTCTGTATGCCTGTGGAACTTGGTCTCTATTACTCTGTGTATATCGAAATGGAAACGGGTGTTGACACAATATAAACAAATGCAAAAGAAACAAATCTAATAATTTCAAGATTTATATTGATAAATACAACCTAGAGTAGTTAATCCCTTCTTTAAGTTTTAGAGCATGTATTTACCCAATTAAAAGCACTTAATGTTAATTTGTTAATCTAGAGTTTAAATAGATATAAGTATTTTCCAATTACTCATACCCCTCTTTCAAGTTAAAATTGTTATCCCAAACTAATTTACTCAAAAGGCAATAATTGTCCAAATTCACTCTAATATGATTATATGGGTCCAATAGGTATATTCCTATTCTATTAGCAAATTAGAATAAATTCTAATCCCACATTACTTAATCTTATGGTCCAATTAAGATCCCTCTCTCAAGGCTAATCTAAATTCTCCAAATTCATACTTAGTAGTGATCAAGCACTAAGTAGATAAAATAATACAAGATTAAGTAAACAAAAATTAACATTAAGCACAATTAAATGGTTCTACTTGCTCAAATCCTCAAATTAGTTCATAACTACTCTAAGTTCAAAAACAACTAGCCACACATGGCTTTACTTCCAATCAACTCAACAACAATTTCAGAATTCAAAGCCATAAAAGAAACAGAGAGTAACCAATCAGATTTTAATGGCAAGATATTATACCAGATCATTATACAGATGTCCTTATATTCTTCACTGTCAAGTTCAGGAACAAGAAGATGGTGAACAGTGATCGCCAATCACCTCTCTCCCTTCGATCTATTTTGCTCCAGCCTTCTCTCTCTGATTCAGTTCAAATTTCATCGACGGTGATGTCTCCTTTAGTCCAAAAGACACCTCTGACGAAATTTGTTCTGCCAAGCTTTAGTTCTCATTAGAAATCATGAATTAAGACGACGATGAATAGTAGAAAATTGCAGCTCCTCTGGCTCTCGATAATAATGATCTACAGTGCTCCCCTTCTTCAGCTGCGCTTCCAATGTCAACGGCGCCGCCCCTCGAATTCTCTCCGCTGAGTTTTCAATAATATTGCAGCTCCCCTCTGTCCATCCCGTAGCTCTCTTAGGTCATCTACCAAAACGCTGCCATCCCGCCAAGCATTTAGGTCTTGCCAATTGAACATTTTCCTTTCATTTCCAAAATGGCAGCGCTCTGTTTAGTAAGAGATATGTAAAAATCAAATAGAATAAAAATTTATCGATTTTGCCAAATGAAACCAACCTACAATTCATGTACCTACAATAATACAAGCACACAAATCAAAGTTTAACGGCATAATTTGTAAAATATTTACTTCTAATTGGAGAAGATACTTACATTAAAAATACTTGGACAATCAAAACTGTGAGCTGTTGTCGAGGAGCTAGCAGGGACATTAAATCATCCCTCTCAAGATAGCATTGCACCCCTGACTTACCAACAGTTGACTTAATAGGCCAATCTCTTGTTCAAAAGGAATTATCATATGCCATCAGAATCACTTGCTGCATGACATTCAATGAAGGCTGTGAAACATTTTGAGTGAAGGGAGGTGCAAGTGGCAGGGCTATGATCGAGGATTCCTTATCTTGATCAGAAATAAGGTTCTTTGGCCACAAGATGAATGAGTTGAGGACATCACTCACAAACTTGAAGTCATCAGGGGGTTAAGGAGAGGGGCATCTGCAACGATCACCTCTTCAATTGCCACTCTAACTTGATCATCCTTTATTTCTTAGTGGTGGACAGTTGATCCCAAGTTGTGCACGCTCCCCATACAATAATCATCTCAAAGGATTCTCTACAAATAGGTCACAAGGCTCACAAATTTCTTTTCTCAGACCCTCTGATGACTGACCAATACAACTCCTTTTAGTGCTCTGTTTAGGGTTTAGGGAATGTACTTGGGGAGCACTGATATCTTGTCTTATGCTCGCCATGAAATCCATTCCTCCTTTATCTTGCTGAATCTTTCTTCAAATTGTGCATCAAATAATGCTTCTGCCTCGGCCCTAGCTTCCGCCCTCATAGTGGCCAATATATGCTCTATCTCCTCCCTAGTCACCATACTACTTGTGGAACGGCGTGAGGGTACTCCAAAGTAATCCCTTATGCCTACCCCGTCTCCAACTCCCCTAACACGACCGGGATGCTCGTGTTTTCCTGTAACAACGATCTGGATGTCATTCCTCCTATCTGACCTAAATGATCCCTCGGCTTAATTTTTTGAAGCTCCTCCTGTAAGACACGTAAGACAAACATAAGTAATAAATTTTTGTTTACTCACTAATTAATAACAGCAACAATACTTATAATTTTTTCACCAACTATAGGAGATTGTTCACTCGTATAAGACCCGCTCCTCTTTTAGTGAGCAAACTTCCGCATTTCTTCACGACGTATTGGAGATGGTGGAGAAAGAAGAACAAAAAGATCGGATTGAGCTACTTCTTCCAATCTCTTCTGTTTGGCCGCCAACAAGTCTTTTTCAGCCTTCACATAACCCTCACAGGACATTGTATGGGGCAATCATTCTTTCTTTCACTCTCTTGTGCCTTTTGCCTTTTTTCCTGCAAATGAAAAATAAAAAAAAAGTTACAATCAATAAATTAAAGAAAATTTATAAGTAAATAAAATGCAAAATATGTCAACTTACCAAAGCTTCTAGAGTAGTCCGAAGCCGTTTAAATTCTTGCCAAGTGTGTTCGTCAATATAAGAATACTTGTCACACGGATTAGGACGAGGCTAACCTTCTTCCACCTCATTATGCACATAATTATTGGCTAGAGTTGTCTTAAACTTCCTCCAACGTTCATCACAATACGTCATTGTCTTATTATACAAAATTTCACTCTCAGGAATGTCCTAAATGAGCTGGATGGTTTCCCAAATATGTCGCTTCACACTTTTATCCACATTTCTCCACTCCTCTATCAAGATGCTAGGCTTGTTGCATGCTAGGAGTCCGACAAAACTCCTATACCGGCTTGCATTAGGCCTGATTGGTTTTCAATATTTATCAAACTCAATCGGAATCTTTTCCTCAGTATTCCGATTAAGGCGAATGTCTCTCAATTGGGTACCTCTTCTACCCCTTCATATGGGTTGGTTACGAGGCTCACTTTCATTCTAGCTCGGAGCATTGCTAGGAGCACCCTCACTTTGATTAACACTAGTTGGCTCCGGAGTACCCTCAGTAGGACGGCTCATTATGCTTACTTGAAATTGAATGAGCTAATTTATATTCCTATGTGGTCATGACACTTTAAATTTCAAATAGAAAATGCAGCAAGAGGAATACAATTCATATATAGCTAATCTAATACTTATTAACATTCTAGACTATGCTATATATCCTAAACTCATTGAAGCTATAAAAAGGAATAAAATCTAACTTTGTCTAGCACATTACTAGGATCCACAGAGTTCCAAAATAAAATTTAACACATTATAATTGAACAATACAGAGTTATAGAATCAAGGTTGAGAGACATTATTCACATTATAATCCAATAATGTAGAGTTACCGAATAGAAAAACTCATATTATAATTCAACAATACAGAGTTAATCAAGGCCGAGAGACATAGAAGTAGCTCTAAGAAAGGAAAGATAGGCTTTACATCCACATATAATATTCACAAGTTAAGATTTATCAAAAGGCAAAACAATGCCTCAGAGCAAGCAACGGAAAAAGCAAAATTTATCACATAAAAACCTGGAGTTCGAGCTTAAGGAACAAACCCAAGGAAGACAAGCAACGAAAACGAGGGAATGCAATCCACCGTAGCCCTGCGTCCACCAGAGGCATTGGTAGGAGAGACGTGGAAAAGACAAGGTTAAAGACAAAACCCAGAGGAGGCAAGAAACCGTGCTTGAAGAAGAAACCAATCGGAGGAAACAAACGACGAGCCTTACGATAATGGTTCAATCAAACCTCTACGTCGACGGCAGCAAAGGTTAAGGACAGAGGAGCGACATGGGAAAGAGGAGCTACTGCGAAAGGAGGGAGGGGTTTGTAAGAAGCTTGAAGCACCAGATTTCAGAGTTGAAATTAGGCACGATTCATTTTTAGGGCATTTTTAAGACTGGTTATAAATAACAACCGGTCTTAAAAGTTATATTTTAGACCGGTTATTTAGTATAATCGGTCTTAAAAATATTTTAGACTAGTTCCTATCAACAGCCGGTCTTAAAAGTTTAACGTTTAAGATCGGTTATTTTTTATAACCGGTCTTAAAAACAATAAATTTTTAATTTTCTTTATTTCAAAAAATATATTAGACCTATTACATTTAGAACCGGTCTAGAAAATGCATACATATATTAATATTTTTTAATGATTAATTTTTTTAAACCGATTATTGATAAAACCAATCTAAATAATATATTTAAGATTGGTTTTCAGTATAACCAGTCTTAGAAGTTGATCATAATTACCAAAATGCCATCGATTATTTTTTTAAGACCTTATCCGCTATAACCGGTCTAAATATGCCGGTCTTAAACACCATTTGTGTACTAGTGTTTTTTCCAAAAAAAGTAAAAGCTAATCCAAAATATCAATAATTAATGATTTATTTTGGATTCTAGTGAGGTGGATTTCAAATAGATATAAAACTCTTGTAAGTTATAATGTAATTTAAATTTATTGTTCTAGTCTTCAACTCAAGGTTTTACCTAAAAAGTATGGATTTTCCTCTTTCAACTTTGAGTGAAACACTATTGATATTGGGTGTTGAATGATCCAAAACTTTGTGTGAAAATCATCTCTCTTCTTCATCATTCATACATACATATACAGATAAAAGGGGACAAAGCAGACATATACATATCATAGCAATCTTGGTACAACCAAAACTGTGCACCATTTTCTTTACGCAGCCTTTTGTCTTCATATTATTTTCCCTTTCAAACAAACACCATTGGGATTTTTACTGACAAAACCAACGAGCTCTTTCTTTTTTGCCATGTGCAACCTTGCCGCTTTCTGTCAGACATTTCTAATATTTTTACAGACAAACATATACTCATATTTATGCAAACACAATCTGGTTTCAACTCGATCACTCTCCATATGTGTGTGTGTGTGTGTCTTCCTCAAATCAGCAAATTCGTTATCTTTTCTGACATTTACTGCCACAATCGATCTTTACATAGTTTAGAATCCAACGTTTTATACATAGGTGCTTTTCCTTGCATTCTGCAAGATCGAAAACATACTTTGTGTGTATTATTTGCGAGTTTCTTAAGGAATCACAATTCAAAAATGGCTTTGGGTAAAGTTTGAGACACAAAAAAGTAATGGGCTTTATCTCTGGTTATTTTGAGAGTAACATCAATTTAAAAAGAAAAAGTTTTTGTAGAACCAGTGCCTAGAAATGGGATGGGATATATAGGCTTTTATGATGATAAGATGTAATTGGCTGGCCAATTGATTATTATTCATGTTATACGCCTTTTCTTTTTTTATGTTTTTATTTCTTATTTTCGCCTTTTCTGTTGGTTTGAAAAAAGATTCATAAACTTGCTAAATTATCGCCGACGGTGATTGTTTTGTTACAATGTGCTGGCACCATCATTGGAAATCTGCAACACACCCAAAAAGATCCAAGAGTCAAACGTGAATGATAGTATTAATTAGGGTTCTTATTTTTGACATGGACAGGTGCGTGGGGCTGATTTCTTCGCTGTCTTTTAATGGAATTTCAAAGATATCAATCAATTTTGAGAAGCCTTTGATGATCATTTCGCCTTCTCGTGTGTATTTTTAGTCTGCCAAACATTGACTAAATAAGCTCCTTGGTTTCATTTCTATTTCACATCCACAGAGAACTAAGCGATAAGAGTCTGAAAAGCTTGAAGAAATTATTAATGATTTTTTTGGGTTAATATCATTGTTAATCCTTTAACTTGATCAAATTTTTGTATTGGTACAGTCCATATAGTTTCAAATTATCAATTTTAGTCTTTACAGTTTTATAAAATTTTATTTTGAACTAAATCCTTACATAACTTCTTAGTGCTCACTTTTGAAATTATCCGTTTGGGATCTCATTACTTCTTATAGTTTTAAAACGCATGGATTGAGAATGGAGATATTCAAACTTTTATAAAGTATCTTTCATTTCCCTCTTCAACTGATGTAGGACTTCACAATCTACTTCTTATCGGTACAACATCCATACTGACATTTCAACATGTTAATACAACTTATAACATTGCAGCACTTTCCGCTAAAATTGTTTGATTGGGGGCCTCGTTACCCTCATGATTTTAAAACACATGGAGAGGGGCATTATTCGTTTCTATCCCTAGCTAATATTGTACTTCAGATTAAGAATCTAGAATGATATTAATCCTTCTTTTCCAGTAAAACAATAGTTGGATGGAGCAAGTTGAAAGTGAAAACCATAAAACTCAAGGGGCCTACCTCTCTGCAATTTTTTTTTTGAATGTTACCTCTCTGCAATATTAATTTATGGTTTTGTTGCTCAAAGTTTTGAGTAGTTGGGTCGTCGTACGACCCACCCTCTCTCTCTCTCTTCCTCCATGATTATAGTGTTTATCTGAATAATAATTACGAGACACACTGGCTTTCTGCAACTAGCTGGTTATGCTGTAAGTAACGGTGAAATTTGATATATATATATTCCATTTTAACTCTCGTCAACTTTAAGATTCGCCTTCAAATATTCGCATATTCAACACAAACACAAAACAACAAGTCGTTTAAATGCGTCACCGTTTCTAACATTCATAGTAATGACTATAGTTTGGCTTTGGTATGTATGTGTCTGTACATATTTGTCAGTGTTCTTGTTCTGAAACAAGGAGAAGATTTGAAGCCCCGTTATAATATATATATATATATATATATATCGTGACACCATTTTTGTAACGTGGTGGCTAGCTATCGCATTCTATCGTACAGCACCTATTTTGGTTTCTGTGTGATCTGGACAATTCATCATAAAGCTTCTGATATTATCTCATAGACCAGTCAAACCCCTCCGATCAAAACTTTAGGACCATATGGACTGTGAACTGTGACTTCAGCTGTAGCTAGCTTCAACGTCCATTCACACATACATTCACACGAATATATACAAACAACACTCACACACAGACACACATATTAATTGGTACAGTCATGTGATGCTTTTATCTCTGATGTGATTCGTACAGATTAAGAGAAGAGTAGGAAGGAGATTGGGTAAGGAACTGAGACATATGAAATTGAGGATGGACCCATTTGGATGAATAATGACCGCAGATTCTGAAAAAGCTAAGAGGGGTAGCTGCTGAGTTAGTGAGGACCACTTAATTGATATATGTGTCAAAATGAGTATTGAAGGTAAAGACTGGTGGGTTTTACATGTCTTTCCGGTTTTGCCATGAACATTCAGAGAGCACTTGGCGGCAGAGACATGATCAGAGGAAGAAGAAAGAAGAAGAAACAATAATCACTATACTGACACCTTCCTGGAAAATAAAGTTTCAAAATATAGGGTTAAAATCATTGTTATTTCTTACAATTTCATCAAATATTGATGTTGGCCTATAGAGTTTGAAATCGTGATTTTTTATCACTATAGTTTCATAAAGACTTTATTTAAGTTAACTGTCAACACCCGTTTCCATTTCGATATACACAGAGTAATAGAGACCAAGTTCCACAGGCATACAAAAGAGTACATATATACTGATAAAAGCATTTGTTTATAGTCCAAAGTCAACCATATAGAATGCGGCAATATACACCACCATTACAAAATATCCAAAAGTATTTTAGACATAGACTATCTATAACCACGAACTTTGTATTTGCCTCGAGGCACATGCCAGTCACTTCCCTTAGTCTACATTCTTACCTTTTGATCTTCTGGCGCCCGCTGAGATGTTTGGTTTAGAAAAAGGGGTGAGATTCCGAAGAATCCCAGTAGAAACATGCTATCGTTCATAGAAAATGCGAAAAGTAAATATGATATATGCCATGTATGCACCAATTAATGAGCAATATAAACATATCATCTGCATGTATATATGAGTAGGGCCCAGCCCCACTAATCTGCACTGGTTGGTCTTCCGCCAACTCCAGTGTAAGTGCCTCTAGCACTACTGGCCCCTCTCTAGGCAAAACATGTTGATTAATAAAGCGCATTTGCAAACAATGGCATCAACACAATCATAAAACTATGGCATGATGTATGAAGGATAATGTCCCTACCTCAAAGTTCTATCGACCCCTTTCTGTGTGCCTCGTAAATCGTATCGACTTTCGGCTCCCGATTCGGTCCTAAAATATTAAATGTACAAGAAATAGGTCATAACCTATCCAAGTATAATTTTAGACTCTTCCATAGTGTTTCTTGTGGTTATATTAGCCTATGGTGAAAATTTACCAAAATGCCCCTAGGACCCCGGCCCGGCCCCGCCGTACCCGGCCCGATGGCACGTTTTCCCAAATTTTTGACTGGGGCTATCCTAACGTATTTTCGTCCAAGGAATCCATTTACGGGCTCAAAATTACCAAATTCAATGTCAAATTATGAAATTGCCCTTGGCAGCCCTACTTTTAGGGTTTTAGGGGCGTTTCCTTAATTATGCTTTCTCGGCCTTTTCCGAAAAAGTGCCCAACTATAACCCTACCTAATTTTCCCTTATGAACCCAATGGAACCATCAAATCATTGAAAATCCAACTCCTACCCCTAGATCTGGCCCTGACCGAAATTATGGAGTCCTCCGGGCAAAATCGGTGTTTTGTGTTTTCGGCTCCCTAAACGCGTTCATTTCTACTCCTAATCACTTTATTAACCATCTAATTGAGTTATAACAACCATTTGAACTAAAATTGGGTAGCATAACCCTTAGGCACACACTTTTCCAAAATTTAAAATCAATGGCAATCCGGCGAAATTTCACCGATTAAATTGCCCACAGTAACCAGAATAGTTAATATACAAATATTTGGAAGTTACCTCAAGCTCCCACAAGCTTTTTCCAAAAATGGCTGAAACCCTAACCTTTAGAACACCAAATTTGAGCTTTCCAAACCTTGAATAACATGGTAGAGTAGCTTAAGAACGGAATTATATGTTTTAGGAACCGATTTATCGAAGAAATCACTTACCTTTACAAGTTTTTTTTCTTTTTCTCTCTCTAGAATTTCACCCTTTCTCTCACTAGTTCAGATATGGTTGGGCACGAAAATGAGCTGAGGAAAATGATGGTAAAGTGTTTTTATTATATTATATGATTTTTTTTAATGATTTATGGAATTTCCAAAAATTCCAAAATCAATTTTATGTACATAAACCCTATGTACATGTAACTAAGCTCATTAAGCCTAACCAATATTTCCTTCCTCTTGCAATGTGTAGGATACACCTAGGGGTCCCTCCCTATGGTCTCAATTGGCTTCACAACTTGTTCCGGTTACGTATACATGTAAAGTCTCAATTTTGGTCAAAATTGCACTTTTTGCTCAAATTTTTCATAAATTCATATTAAATTGACCAAAATATTCTAAATATATTTTTAACCTTTATTTTCCTTAATTAATTGAAATTAACTTCAATTAATTGGAAAATAATTTATTTTGTGCTATTTTGGCAAAATTACGATTTTGCCATTATCTTTCTAATCCAATTTCTTTTCCTATTTTTCTTTGGCCAATTTCCATCTATTTTTGGACCAAATATTTTCTATAATATTCCTTCATTTTTGGACCTTAATATTGGGCTTTTTAAATTACCCAAATTAATTTCTTAATTATTTTTGCCCAATTTCCCTGAAATTGAACATTTATGAATTTCATAAATTCTAAATTCATGAATATTCACAATTTTATTGAATTTCCCAAATAATTACAATATATTTGATGAATATAAAATTTGGGATGTTACATTAACACCGTGAAATATAGAGGCTAAAACCAAAACTCGATCATTTAGTTCTTAATTTTATAAGGACTTGGTCTGAGTTAACACTATGAAATATAGGGACCAAAAACAAACTCATTTCGCTTGTATACTTTAAACGAGTTTTGGTTTTGACCTTTCTACTTTTAATAACAAATGTTGGTTTTTTAATAAATAAATGAATTTTGGTTTTTGTCCTTATACTTAACAATGTTAAAACCAAATTGTAACATCCCAAATTTTATTCATCAAGAATATATTGTAATTATTATATATATTCAATGAAATGATGAATATTTAAGGCCAAAAGAATTAAATATTGAAAATTGAAGGTGGAATAGTGTTTTCAGTGAAATCGCCTACGAGGCAGTGAGGCTTTCATATAGTTTTGGAAGACCAAATGATGAACAAAAATTATGAAATTTTACAGGGTGAAAGTAGACATCCTAAGCTTTAATTTGATAGGTCATATGACTCAATTGAAGCTATAGACAAAAAGATATGAATTTTTGAAGTTGATCCAGAAAATCTGGAAAGTTTCTGGAGCAGAGATCAAAGATCGAAAATCTGGGAATAATATGATCATTTCCAGTAAAATTCCATATTTTTCCTTGAAACTAGACTCAATAAGGGTTCCATAGGCTTTGGAATCGCCTTGAAACGAGGTCTACAAAATTAGTTATGATTTTTCAAAATTAAGGCAGAAAATCTGCCAGAATTGGCATTATTCCGAAAATTTGAGAAGTAAAGTAATCTTCCTTTTTCTCTTAATTATTTTAGAAATTAAGGGATGAAGGAGGAGAAGACAAGTGTCAAAATCCAATGAGACCAAGTGTCAACACCATATGAAAGATGATGGAGATAATTGTTGTGTCATAAGTCCTTACTTATGTCATAAGGTTAGGTGGCCAACTTTTGCACCAATTGACTTGAGTAAATGGAAGGAACACTTGATTTAGTTGGAGCATAAGAGGGAGCACGTTTTTGACTAACCAAGGGAGAAGAAAATCATAATCAAGGTTGAGTGTACACAAAAGGGAAGCATGGCAAGGTTGAGTGTACACAAAAATGGAAATCAAATGAAGCAAGCAAGTCAAAGGCTACATGAATCTCTCAATGATGACAAAGGTAGAGTGCACTCTAAGTGAAGGCATGTGCATGATGGTCATAATGAGAAGGTATGGGAGGAGGAATGGTGTGCATGCAAGGTGGTGTAATCTTGACCCTTGATTATATCAATGGCTAGGAGGAAAGATGAGGAAATTAATAAAACATGTTCTTTTCCCTTTCCTTCATACACTTCACGCATGACACAAGAGAAAGAGAGAGAGGAAGTGCCTTGGAGTTCTTTGGAAGATTAGAGAAAAGGAGGAAGAGAAAGATCAAGGTAGGTTTGTGATTCCTTAATATTTCCTTCTAAACTAGCACAAGCTTCTTCTCTAATCTCTATTTTCTATGAAATCCATGGTTTAGCAAGTTCATCTTGAGCCCAAGAAGAGAGGGAGGAGGATGTTTAGAGAGTGAGAGGAAAGGAACTCAAGAGGTAACTTCTCCAATCCTAAAACTATGCTAATATGTGATTGTTGTTGATGATTGTGGTTGGATTTGGTTATTTTGTCAAGTTTGTAAATTTGGAAAGTCCTAACCCTAAGGGGGGGTGCTGTCCAAATTTAGTCTAATCATGTTTAGAATGTGATTAAGTGGTTAAACAAGTGATTAAAGGTCATAAGAAAGTGTTTTATGGATTGAAATCATAAAACTCCATTTTCTCCAATTATTAAAGAATTTCGTCCAGATCTGTGTTGGACAGTGTTGGGACTGGATTTTGGTGTTTTTGATGATTCCATTGTGTTTAGAATGGAAAATTGTGTAGGGTTCATGTTGGGTGCAAAATGAGAAAAGCCCTAGAAAGTGAAATGACAAAAATAACTTAAAACCCTCACATAGGGGCTGTCGGGGTAAATATGTAATTGGAGCTGGATTTTCATAAAATAAATGGTTCTATTGGACTCAGTGGGCAAAAATAGGTGGGGTTACAGTTGGGCACTTTTTCGGTAGAGGCCGAAAAAGCATAATTACGAAAACGCCACTGAAATCCCTAAATAGGGGCTGTCAAGGGTATTTTCGTAATTTGACAGTGAATTTGGCAATTTCGAGCCCGGAAATGGATTCCTTGGGCGAAAATAAGTCAGAATAGCCTTAGTCAAAATTTTGGGAAAACGTGCCATCGGGCCGGGTACGACGGGGCCGGGCCGGGTTCCCGGGGGCATTTTTGTAAATTTTCACCATAGACTAATATAACCACAATAAACACTATGGAAGAGTCTAAAATGATACTTGGATAGGTTATGACCTATTTCTGGTACATTTAATATTTTAGGACCGATTTGGAGGCCGGATACGACACGTTCTTCGAGGCACATTTAAAAGAGGATTACAAAGCTTTGAGGTAGGGACATTACCCTTCATACACTATGCCATAAGTTATGTGATTGTGTGGATGCCATTGTTTTGTAAATGCACTTTATTAATAACATGATTTGCCTAGAGAGAGGCTGTTAGTGCCAGAGGTGCACTTACACTGGGAGTTGGCAGAAGTCCAACCGGTGTAGATTGTGGGGCTGGGCCCTACTCATGTATACATGATGATGGTGATGTGTTTATATTGTTCATTAATTTGTGCATACCTTGGCGCATGACATATTTACTTTTCGCATTTTCTATGAACGATATTATGTCTCTACGGGGATTCTTCGGAATCTCACCCTATTTTTAAACAAATACCTCAGCGAGTACCAGTGGGCCAAAGGGCAAAGATGTTGACGCCGGACAGTAAGCGGCACGTGTCTCGAGGCGAGGATATGAACGTGGTTATGCCTTAGTCTATGCCTTAATATTTTGGATAATTTGTAAATATTAAAACTTCCGCTGTATTTTCTGTTTCCGCCGACGAACAATATCGGAATTGTAAACGAACGGCGTTGGGATTGTAAACGAATATTTTTATCAGTATAATTGTACTTTTCTGTATGCCCATTGAATTTCGTCTTTATTACTCTTTGATTATCGAAATGGAAACGGGGGTTGACACAAATCCTTATGAAGCTATAGGGACCAAAAACAATCATTTGAAACTACAGGAACTAAAATTAAAATTCACTCAAACAGTAGCGACTGACGATAGTATTAACCCATGTTATAATATAGGGTTAAGGTGGATTCAACACTATGAAATATTTTCCAAGGTGCATCCAATGCCTTAAAAATATGTTTTGTGGTGGATCCAACACCATAAGTATTGTTTTTTTAACTATCTCCATCATCTTTATATTTCAAGTGCATCTAGTACCCAAAATTATTAGTTGGTGCATTCAACACCTGAAGTATTTTTCAGTTGTATAGAGCACCCTAATTATTTAAATTGTTGAGTGTAAAATT
Organism: Inga leiocalycina; assembly: GCA_963242795.1. Classification (NCBI taxonomy): domain Eukaryota; kingdom Viridiplantae; phylum Streptophyta; class Magnoliopsida; order Fabales; family Fabaceae; genus Inga; species Inga leiocalycina. The sequence continues at coordinate 45,672,461 of OY725332.1, forward strand.
ACATAAAAAATATTTTAAGGTAATAAATGTACAAAAAAAAAATATTTTATCGTGCTACCCGTTAACCTCATAATATTCTAGCAATGTGTTACTACTCATATACTAACACATTAAGCATCATTTTGAACCTGCCCCCTTTAACCCAATACCCCACTTCTCTCTCTCACACACACACACAACTTTTGATACTTGTTTTAAATTTATAATTAGATATTGTAATCCAAAAAGTTAACTTCGATCAATCACTTTATTATCATTATATTTTTCATAATTATCCATTTAGTTTGTGACGATCTCATGACCCGAATCTCATCATCATGGGGTACTGAAGTAATAATAAAGCGCAACTTTAGTCCTCCAAAGTCCAACGACTTAAAAAAGAGACATAAGACAGACGCAGAGAGGAAAAGTGTAAGACTTATATAATATTATTGAAATATATATATGGGAGGCATAGTACAACTAGCTAGGTAGATTCTATTTCTATACGAGATCCTCTACTTTAGTTTTTCTCACTTAAAAATTTTGATCGTGTATGTTCGGAACAACTATTGTCAATTGGATTTATTTTATTTGAATTTTTTATAATATTATTTTTGATAAAAACTAAATTGAATATTATGATTTATGTTTAGATTGTTAATTAGATTTGTCTCATTTTTGTAATACATTAAAGGTAAAATTATAGTCAGCCTCCTAAGATTGAGTACAACTAAAAAATTATTTTATAGGATTAAAAACAGTAAAAAATATTTTAAAGTAATTTTTGGAGCTGAAAAAGTACATTAAAAGAAAAATTGTAATCAATCTGATAACACACTAGGTACAGCTGAAAAAAATATTTTAAGGGGTTAAAAACACCGGAAAAATATTTTAAGGAGTTAAAAACACCAAAAAAATATTTTAAAGTAATTTTTGAAGCTGAAAAAGTATATTAAGGATAAAATTAAAATCAGTCTAATAACATATTGGGTAAAAGGTACAACCGAATTTGGCTGAGCTTTTAACAAAAGCTCAAAAATTCAGCTTTTGCCAATCGTGGGTGTACAGTGGTCATATCTCCAATAGCTCAATCCCTCAACTTATCAACCAAACATGAAAAAAAAAAAAAAAAAAAAAAACACTACTCCCAATTGAGATTTTACATGCCCAACCGGACTTATATAGTCCAACCAAACACACTCACATCTCTAACATATTTGTGCCACATTATTGAACTCTTGTTCAGATTCTAAGTAGTAGCTTACACAGGCACACAAATGGTCGTGTTTTTTTGTGGGAATAATAAAGTAGAAAAGCCTTATAGTACTATTTATTTATATATGGAGACTAAATCAACTTTTATTTGTAGCTAAGAGACATATATATGTATATATATGTAGGATATGGGCCCACTGATCACTTCAGAAAATTCTGTCACCAGCTATATTGTGCCCAAGGCTATATATGTCTATATAAACAACAAAGTTATCTGAGACTGCGAGTGCAAGGTTGATTATATTAAAATTAATGTCGCTCCTTGGTTCCCCTCTTGCTACAACTTGCATATGGTTATTGCAATTGTTCATCTTCCATGAAACAAACAAAATTAGATCTTTTCAAGTCAGTACATCATGAAATTAATATAAGTTGGACAGGTTATAATATATTTATAAATAATATTACTAATTATAAATTTTAGTATATGTATTGTTGTTTCACATCAATACTACCAAAGTGGCTTTAGTTAGTAGCATGCATCTAGCTAACAACACATTTCCAATAAATGCTACTCAAATGAATTCAGTCAAGTTTGGTAGCACATTACTAAAAAGTTAGCAAAAGGAGAGAAAGAGAAGGTAAAGGGGTCACCCAAGAATACTTAAAGTAGTGGTGGATCAATTGGATCATAAGATGGGCAAACTGAATTTAAACCCCACCTTATTAAAAAAGACCTTTGAGGAGAGATATTTTGATCGCAAGGTTTTTATTAAAATTAGTTAGTTGCTCATAAATCTGAAAATAAAATTTAGAAAAAGCGCTGATACCAAATGACTCAAAAGGTTATAGGAAAAAAGGTAGAGTGACAAAGTTTTTTATATTTTTTTTAAAAAACAGTTGTAGCAACGCTTGCAGCACATCTTGTAGCACTTCACAAAACACGACCTACTAATAGGTGGTATTGGAGTGTGTAGTGTTTAGAAAACGCTACCAACTGGCAGATTTAAGCCCTTCCTCTCCCCATTATGAAGTAATACATGACAATAACAATAAAAAAGTCTCGTCTCAATAAATGGGGACGGATAAGGTCGGGTATATAGGTCACACGATGCTAGTGAATTTGATCAAAAATCAAATTTCTAGATAAATTAACTAAGAAGTCTTATTCAACAACCTTATTGAACATTCTATTCGATCTTCCTCTATCATTTGTTATCACTGGGCTTCAAACAACTTAATCTATCCTCCTCAATAAAGCATTCAATAGCCTTCTCTATACATGTTTAAACCACCTCCATCAATTTTCTATCATTTTTTCTTCAATACAGGTGCCACTCCAACCCTTCCTCATATAAGTTTATTATGAATCTTATATTTCTTTATCTAACCTCACTTCTACATCATAATCCTAATTTTAACTACCTCCACTTTACTCATATATACATCACAAAGCTATTAAGAATATATATATATATATATATATGAAAAATTCACCTTTATGTTTACTCTTTCTCCCTTTATGTGAAAAATAATTTGCCATTTGTTTACCTAACTATCTAAATCCTTCAACAACCAAACTTACCAAAGCGTTGGTGTGCTCATTATTTAGTCTGCGTGTGCCCCACCTCGCCAACTTCAATCATGTAATGCACTAATTATTAGTCAACAGATATAATCAGCAATATCATCTTTTTTTTTTCCTTGCCACTTCATACCTAGCTAAAAACTTCAAATCAATCAAAACTAGAAAAATAAACTAAATTGAGAGGGAATCCACCCCCCAAATTTTGAAAATATTTACTACCACAGTATGGGCAAGCACATGGTGATGAGCAGGGTTAGGCAAGGTAGTGATATGACATTAATAATTAAGTTTAAAAATAATATAATATTTGAAGGTAAAGAATAAATATTAAATATACGTTTTGCTTCATTCATAGAGGACACTAGTAGGTGTGGGAGGGGCCTCTTGTTCCTGCTTGTTAGTGCTTCAATGAGTTGTTTCCCATCTGGAAGTTTTTATTTTGTGATCAATATCTCCCACAGAAGCAACTAATTGTTCATTGACCAGTACTTTAGAAACATGGATTTGATTGTTATTTGTTTCTTTCTTTCATACTTTGTTTCATGTCCTCCAAAATTATGCAGAAAAAAGCATGAACCTATATCATATCACCATATGGGTTAATTAGACTCATCTGAATCTATATGTCCCACCTCTTAAATTAATGTGTGATCTCTCTCTCTCTCTGTGGGTTCTGATATATCTTTGAAAATCTCCATGCAGCCTCATCAATCCCATTGCAATGCATGTGCAATTCACTTCCTTTTTGCTTTGCTTCCATACCAAGTTTTTGGGTTTTCTGCTTAATGGTTTAGATCCCCATGCAAGGCCAATTTCTATGTCTGTTGGAATTTTCATCAGGCGCGCTTACCGTTAGGCCAAAAGCTATAGCTGATAGTTATAAACACGAGCAATTGTTTCTACTTAACCTTATTAGTCTAAGCATCATGATTTCAATATGTAATTCTAATTCTTCACGGCATTGCCAAAGCAGGATAATAATTATAATATTTGGTTGAAAAAAGGGACACAACTTTAAATTGGAGGCAAGAATATTAACATTTCAGAAGAGACACTCAAGGACAAAAAGAAACTGCATCATAGTGATTTAGAGTAGGAAAACTCACTATAAGGTCTTAAGGATGGAACGCATCATAAAAAAATCCCAATGTATAATAAGTGAGCATCAAAGACCTGTTGTCATTGTTGGCGTAACTCCGACAAATGGAGTATGTAATATGAGTCACGTCTACAGACATTATCCTTAAGGGTCTGTTTGGTTTAAAGGGAGGGGATGGAATGGGAGGGCCTCATTATCCATCCCCTCCAAAACCCCCCAATTTGGGGGGAACAAAAATGAGGGGATGGGAGGGATTGAAGGCCCCTCCTTTAGAGCTCCTCTCTCTAATTTTTCAAACCAAACAAGGGGAGGGGTTCATTTTTCATCCCCTCCCATCCAACCAAACAGACCCTAAGAGCTATTTCTCTACCACCGGCTAACAGGAGTATAGAGTGAGCCGAATAGCAAAAGATAATAACAACCAGCAGGCAGTAAATTTGAAGACTTTTAGAGAACTTAGAGGAGGAAGAGAGCACTCAAAATTTCCAGAGCAGGGTGACTTGAACCTCTGTAAACTCTACCTTTTATAGGCAGTGAACCAAGGCACCGTTGAACAGCACTCCAAAACCCATTAAACTCGTTAATGGCCCAAACCTCTATTACAAACATTAGTTGCGATAAACCCTCCTTTGTGAATGTTGAGAGCTCATGAATCAGATTTGAACGTTGGAGGAGACAACCGGTTAAAGCAAAATAAAATCTGATTCATGACCCTTGTAACCCAAACATTAAGGTCTCTAGGCTTATCCAGTAAACCATTTTTACAAAATTAAATTTTATATTTTCTCAAAAATATTTTACAAAAAAGTGCCCAGTTCATATTTAACTCATGTGTAGGGGGGAATCACCGGATTTCTACTGTATTTACCTCATAGTGGCATGTTATTGTGCGCATGAGCCCACTCTTCCTCTCGGCCCATTTACTAGCCTAAGATCACAAGTTGTAATATATACACTTGTGTTCTTTCTCTTCCAAACAATGTGGAACTTTGTTCCATTTGACATACCCACTTTAAATGCTATAACGCCAACGGTCATTTCCTATGCTGCTCATTTGCTATGAAACTTTTTGGTGATTATATTTGTTTGTTGGGACCTTATAGTGATTTTCCCTTTATAGTATTAGCTTAGCTGTTACCTCACTTGCTAGCTAGATGGATACAAACACATTATTTAATAAACATCTTCCAAGAATTCATGTAATTCCACCAACAGGATCAATGTGATGCTTGATTGTTTTTACTGCAATATGAGAATGCTTCATCAGGGGAGAAAAATATAGTACAGATCGAGTGAATCAAATTGATTTGTACGTTTATATAGATAAGGTCAAGAAAAGTTGAGATTTTTCTATTTGTAATTTTGTTTCCTAGCTCTAGCATCATTAGCTCACCCAACATATAAGGCATAAAGTTATTCCCCTCATTATATCTTATATTAATTAATTATTTGTTATTAATCAATCTGCTACTTGTACGCATGAAGTCTTATTTGTTTAGAGTTTTTACTAATTAATTAATAATAGAATTTGAAGATTAATTACACCATTTTTCATGTTGAAAAATGATACTACACATACAAAAGCTTATACATACTGAGATTTGGCAAGACGTAATAATTAATATATGCAAACTAACCATCCCTAACACTTTTCAAAAGGACGTCATGTGAATGAAATCTAAAGATCAATAGATTTTTAATTAATAAAAATCGCCAATAAAGCATGCATGTATGATTATACCGTTAAGTTCTCAAGTACAGAAGGGTCAGCTTCATGAGAATTATATATTATGCTGGCTAAAATTAAGACTCCTATCTAATTCACTTAAATCATGTATCAAATCATTGATTCTCCAAAGATTTGTGTGGGATTTACATAAGATATTTGTCTGTGTGTCTACTAATTGATACATATCTAGTTTGTTAGTTTAATTATTAATTTAATCCACTTATCCACTAGTTAATCGGGAAAATATTCTAGTTTTAATTAGTTTTCCACTATGACAAATCAATGTCAAGAAAGAATCTATAATAAATCATGTAATTGTTTATACGAATAGTCCAAATGATTCTTTAAATTATATGTATACTGCATGGGAAACCATGTAATTGATTTTATATAGCTTGCAGGATAATTATATATTATTAATTTTAGATAAAAAAATTATAACAAGTTTAAACAATAGTTTTATCTTTTGTTGGAATCACTCCAAATATATTTGGAATTAATCTAGGTTTAGAGCGATTATAAAAAAAAAAAAAAAGGTTCTCTCCCCCTAATTTTCTCCGTATCTGAACTTTCCGGTACCTAAAAAATCTTCTCTTTATATTTTTAAAGTCTACATGATATACAGGATCCACGTCTAGTTTTTGTATAGTATTTCCTTTTGTGCTAAATGTAAAGTCTAGTAGATAGATTTATTTTAATTCTAAATATAAGATCTTAATCCATTTTATTTTTTAAATTTATAATTTTTAAAAATTAGTTTATTGATTATACAAAGGAGATTTTTTTTATCAAGGAAACAGTTTTCATCACAAATATTCAATTCTTCTTTTTGAATTAAAAGGGTAGGCACTAACGGGCTAAGGTTATAAGTGGGATCAACCTCACAACTTTCTACTTAAAGAGGAGTTCTCATACCACTAGGCTACAAAACTTTTGATTCTAACTCTTTCATTTAGGATTAAAGGAAGTAATATTTTTTAAGAAAATTAAAAAGGCAAGAAAAAGGGGGAACCGTTGTAATATCCTAAGTAAGGAATATAATTACTAAATGTTCTAATATCAAGCGAACGACATGAACTTATTATTATTTTTTGTACTGAAGTTGTTATTGAATACTGTTTACTAATTTTAAAATTTTAGTAATTATATTTCTTCCTCGTTGCCCCTGGCTCACAGTAATTGTAAAAACATTTGACTTTTAATGGGGGTTAGGTGTTTGGTTACACACACAAACACATCACAATCATACTTAATTAACTATTTACTGTCAAAGAGTTAGCTAGCAATTAAATTTTCATGGGTGCAGCACAGTTTGGAAATGGGTAAGATCCAAGAGATCAGAGGCGAAGACCTTTAAACAGAACCTTGTGAACAATGAGATGTGTAGTATAAGCTGAGGATTGGTCAAAAAGATAATAAAGAGACAACAACCATGTCGTGCACGAAGGGACAATTTTGATTAATGTTCACATCGTACCTTGTACACCACCTATATATGTGTGTGTGTGTGTGTGTGTTATTTACTACTCCGTATTATTAAGTAATTAATTAATGTAAGATATATTCCTATAACAGCTTTTGAGAAGTCAAGGAGTAATTCACTATTTTTAGCTTTCACCCCTTTTCTTTTTGATAAAAAAAAAAAAGATTTGCGTATCTGATCCATTTTCCCTTTGAATGACTTTTTTCCTTTTGCCATCGCTTTGGAATGACTTCTTCACATGATGTGATTTTATGTGTAATAATCTCTCGCGTGGGATGATGCAGTTTCAATTAAATAATAATGTACTGTATGATTGCACCAGTCTCAATGATAAATTTTTAAGGTGACATCACATCATAGTTAAAATAATTTCAAGTCACCAAAACCAAAATCTTCACACAGTAAACTGTATTATTTTATTGCTTTCTCTAATAATAAATATAGACAATGAAAGAAAAATATCATTTAAATTATAAAAATCATAAAATATATGAAATTAGTAAAATTATAAATAGGTGATATGATATGAGTATGATATATATTTTGAAGTTTAGATGTTGACAACTTGAACATAGGCAATGAAAACTTAAGAATAACAATTAGCAATTTGAGTATACACAATAACAACTTGGGAAGCTCAAATATCAATCTCTATATCTAAGTTGTTAATTTCTTTATTCAAGTTGTCAACATACAAACTTCAAAATCTCATATTCCTATTAGATTATCTATTTGTTCTTTTGCTAATTTAGTAAACATTGTGGGATTTTTGTAATTCAAATGATATTTTTCTGTCATTTTTCCTTATAAATATAAGAGTTAGTGTAATATCCCGAATTTTGGGATTGGAAGCTTTGGAATAAGCCTAAATTGAGTGGACTACTAAGCCCCGATTTAGTAGATGTCCCAAATATATTCCCTAATGATTCTAATATCTTTGGGGTATTAAGAAAGTAAAATGGTGAATTTTGGAGAATATAATTATGTTTTTGATAAAATCGCCTATGAGGCAATGAGCTTATCATAAGGTTTTGGAAGACTAAATGATAAGTAAAAATTATGAAATTTTACAGGATGAAAGTAGACATCCTAAGCTTTAATTTGATAGGTCATATGAATCAATTAGAGCTATACACAAAAAGATATGAATTTTTGAAGTTAGCCCAGAAAAACTGGAAAGTTTCTGAAACAACATGCAAAGAATGAAATTCTGGGAATTTTGTGATTCCATTAAACAAAATTCTATATTTTTCCTTGAAAATAGACTCAATAAGAGTTCTATAGGCTTTGGAATCACCTCATTTCGATTTTTCTAGAATTAGTTATGATTTTTCAAAGTTTGGGCAGAAATCTGCCAGAATTTTGTAAAATCCGAAATTTTTGGAAAATTAAAGTAAAATATGATATAATAATATATCATCATCCTCTTCCTCTTGAGAACATTTCAGACGTGAGCTGCAGCCAAGGAGAGAGAGAAAGTTTGAGAGTTTTAGAGAGAGAAGGAGAGGAGAAAAATCACAAGATAGGTCGATTTCTTCGGTGAATTCGTACCTAACGTGTATAATCCTTCTCCTAAGCTTCTCTTCTATGTTGTTTGAGGAATTTGAAGCAAGATTCATGGTGTTACCAAGCTAGGGTTTTCAGCCATATTTGGGAAAAGTCAGAAGGAGCTTGAGGTAACTTCCAAACTTTCGTATATTGCTTATTCTGGCTGCTGTGGACAATTTAATCGGTGAAATTTCGCCGGATTATCTTTGTTTGTGATTTTTGGAAATGGGTTTTCATAAGGGTTATGCTGCCCAAATTGAGTCTAAATGGTAGTTATAACCTAATGGAATAGTCAATAAAGTGGTTAGGAGTAGAAAGGAACATGTTTACGGAGCCAAAACCGAAAAACCCCAATTTTCCCTTAAATTCCCATATATTTCGGCCAGCACTATAAATGGGTCTTAGAGTTGGATTTTCAATGATTTGATGGTTCCATTGGATTCAGGAGGGAAAATTAGGTGGGGTTACAGTTGGGCACTTTTTCGGAAAAGGCCGAGAAAGCATAATTACGGAAACGCCCCTAAAACCCTAAAAGTAGGGCTGCCAAGGGCAATTTCGTAATTTTACATTGAATTTGATAATTCCGAGTCCGGAAATGGATTCTCTGGGTGAAAATATGTCACGATAGCCCAGGTTAGAATTTCGAGAAAAGTACAGCCGGACCGGGTATGATGGGGCCGGGTCCCCGGGGGTATTTTAGTAATTTTGAAGATAGACTCATATAACCCCCAGAAACACTATGGAAGTGTCTAAATAGTACATTTGACATTGTAGGATCGAATATGGAGCCCCGAGCTGTTTGCACATAGATCGTGGCACGCATTTCGAGACGGAAACGGGTTAAGGTAGGGGACTTACCTTACTTGCATGTATTTGATATCTTTGCTTGTGTAATGATGTATGTGATTGCTTTACTTGATTGTGTAGAGCATATTTGAATAAATGAAGCTATGTTTCTGTTTTCGCTGTGGCCATAGTCTTGTTGTATGAAACATTGAGCATGCAGAAATGTCATTATGGGGCATACATCTAGATAAAGCTAACATGTCATACACATAGCATCAATCATGCATGCATTACGGTATCTGTTTCCTACTGAGATTCTCTCGAATCTCACCCTCCCCTACCAACAATTTAGACAGGAGACGACAAAAGATATGCAAACAACAATGCAGAGTATCGTACGAGGGGATTACAGTAGTGGAATGAAGACGAGAAGAAGTCTCCGTTTCACTGGGATGAGTTTAGACACCCTGATAGCCTTGTGCGGCTACATTATTTGAATTTATCAGGTACGAACCCCTATGGGGAATTTATGTAATCATGCACTTATTATCAGTATATTCATGTTATTCCTGTGTTGCCCACCGAACCATATATCATCTTCCGCGAATACTCTAAAAAAGGTGAAAATTAGATAAGGGCGTGACAGTTAGTATAAAAACTTATTTTGGTTTCAAATATGATATTTCAATCCAATTTATAATTTTTTTTCTAAACTCTTTTTATTAACATGCACATGTTAAAGGAGTTTTTTTTTTAATCAAGGAAATGATATCCAATGCAAATAATTCAAAAGAGTATTTTAAGAAAACCAACACATTTAAAAAAAATTTAAATGAGTTTGATTATAAAACTTATTAAAGTCAATGATAAGATTCACTCACATTCATAGAAATTCTACAGATTAATTAGTAGCCTTTAAAGAATTTACATCAATTGCAAGTTGCAACATTCAAACTCTTTTTTGTTGAGATGTGTAAATCATATCAGGAAAAATTTCTCACAAATCTCAGATTATTCAAATGCATTTAAGTGTGTGAAACTCTTTTTTAGCTATATAAAACCTATGTTTAATTATGTACAAAACGGAAGACATTGCATATAGTCGAAGAAAAGTTGTATCATTGGAGATAAGTTGTATCAGAATCCTTAAATAAATTTCATATATTTTCAGCAATGAATTTCGTACCAGGAATTTTCAGTAATTTTCCATTCATATTATTAGCTAGACTCAACTTTTACTAACTACCCCGGCATAATTAATTAGTTAATTAAAATATAATGCATAAAAACAAACACAAACTATTCCCAAGTTAATCAAATGAAGCAGGCTTAAAAAAGAAAGGAGGAGAAAAAGGCTAAATTATTAGTTAATAATATAACTCCGTCACATTTAAAGAAATTCCACGGATTAATTAGTCACCTTTAAAGAATTTATATTAATTGCAACATTCAAACTCTTTTTTGAAAGATATGCAATTCATATTAGGGAAAATTGTTGAGAACTTTTCCTTATCCAAACATAAATTAAAAAACTCTCTTTCAACTGAATGAAACATATATGTACCTATTTACAAAACAAAAGACATTGCATATAACTAAAAATATATTTATTATATCGCACAAAACTGAAGAGAAGTTGTATATATCTTTGGAGATAAGTTGCACCCAAGTCCTTGATTAAACAGAATTCATATACTTTTAAGCAGTAAATTTTGCAACAGGATTTTCAGCAACTTTTCTTTCATATTGTTAGCTAGACTCAACTTTCACAAACTACACCTGCATAATTGATTTTAATTAAAACATAATGCAAAAAACAAAACAAACTATTCCCAAGTCAATCAACTAAGCAGGCTTAAGAAAGAAAGAAGTAGAAAGTTCACCAAAAACAAAAACAAAAACAAAGAAAGAAAGAAAGAAGGAGATAAAGGCTAAATTTTGGAGAGTTGCTTTGTGGGAGAGATTTTGAATTATAGAGTGGGAAAGTGAGATTGAAGGGAATGACAAAGTGAGATTGAGATTGAGATTGGCAGCTAGCTAAGCCTTCTTTTTAGGGAAAAATAATAATAAAGCAAAGAAAGAAGAGACTTGTGATTGGGACTAACTCAACATAATTGAGCTATTGTGGGGCCCTACACATGAAATGGCATGGGGCATTAAGATCCCCCTTAATGCGGACACATGGCTTAGAGATAAGTAGATAGCTTTGGTCGCACAAAGCCCTGACACTTTTAATTTTGGGTGACTAATTGTTTTTTTATTTCATTTTTCTTTAATTCAAACACTGTGTTTGGTGCTCTCCTCTAAGGAATCTTCTTGTTTTTTTTAATCCAAAGTTTGGTTTTATTGATTTTATCCAATGATTAAGAAAGAAATTATTTAATCCAACAATTTTATAATGCATTCTATTTTAAACAAAAGACTGTATCTTTTTGGCAAAAAAAAAACATAAAAAAAATGTCATTGGAATACATATCAAATATCAGTATATCTATTTATTGATTATATAAAAGGAGAGACGTTAAGAGTCTCTCTTCCTAACATCTAGCACGCCCTGCCCCTACCATCTAAATTTAGGATTAACGTAACAACTAAAAATAAAGATAAAATATAACTAGAAGGTAGTTATTAAATAGCATTAAATTAAACTATTTAATCTGTTATTGTTTTGTTGTTGTTAAGCCTTGAAATATACTTGATAATCTCTATTTTTTCTCTTTGTGGTTATCATAACTTTTCATATATTTTTAAATTTTAAATAAAAAATCCTAAAAAATCATTTCCATATTTAGACCTTATATTTATCTCATATTTTTTCCCATTTATCTTATATAATAATGGAGTATAATATTTTACTATTTAATTATTAAATTAAATCTTTTAGAAGATCACATTTTGCGCAGGTTTCTGAACTCGTTGTCTTAAAACTAACACAACAGCTTGTTTTGTGCTAATCAACCCTGATTTAGAAAGGACTAAGGTTGTCAAATTCACAAGTTTAAGCAAACTCGTAACAATGATGTAAAATTGTATTGTAAACTTGCATTATAAACTCATAAGAGTTTACTTTTATCAATAAATATGTATTAATAATGTGTAGTTAAATAATTAAAATATAAAAAATGCCAACAATTTGATTTTAGTATATTTTAAATCCAAATAATTAAAATTAAAATCATCAATATTAATAATTTATCATAGTCAATAAAGAATTTTTCACAAAATTCATATATCAAGTCATTGAGAATATAATGATCGAATCAAAAAAGCTAGCATGAGTTTGAGAATAAGTTAACACATTTTGTAAATTAGAAACAAAAAAATGGTAAACTCGGTATGTGAATTTGCGAGTTTGACCAAGTTTACAACTATCACGGGTTTAAGAGTAGCTCAACACGATTTTGTAAGATGGAAATGTCAAAACGGTGAATTTGGAGAGTCAATTCGTGAATTTGACAACAATAGAAAGGACTTCGCAAGACCTTGTTTGGTATATTATTTAATAGAAAAAGATTCTTTTTTTCTTTAATGACACTAATTAAAACTGAAGACTGAAATACCTAGTATATTCTTGTCCCAAAACAAAAAACCCTATTATATTCTTATTATATAACAGTATATAATATACACCTCTTTTTTTATAATTTTTATTTAGGAATATAAAACATGCATCTTTTATATACAAAATTATTCTTTCATTTCATTTTATTGTGTATGCTCAATGAGCAGTAAAAGAGAAACAAATAAAATGTGTTTTTCCTAGTTGTTGACTCTGATTTTTTAAAGTAATTTAAGAAATAAGTCGTGTTTGTGACTTATGGAAAATATGAGTTATTTTAATTTTTATATTATATATAAATGGGTAGAAATTAGAGATGAAAATTTTAAAGTGTATTCTGTTACTATGTTGGCTACCACATTCATAGATCAGCCAAATTTGGTCATCTATCTGCCCTTTCTATTATGTCCCTTTCTTGCTATTTCTAGTATTAAATTATTTGTGTTCAATTTAAGACTATATATTTTTGGGAGAATGACAGTGAAGTCCCAAGGAAGAGGAGAAATGAAGAAATGGTCCCTATAGATTGCAAAATGAAAAAATGGTCCCATGGAGTTGTCAATACAAGCTCCTGGAGTTGTCATTAACAACTCCAGGAGCCTGTATTGACTGACAACTCCAGGAGCCTGTATTGACAACTCCATGGGACCATTTTTTCATTTTGCAATTTATAGGGACCATTTTTTCATTTTATTTCTTGCATGGGACCTAAGTGTAATTCTCCCTATATTTTTCGATTTTAATCACATAGTTAAAATGGCTAAATAAATTCAATTTTGAAAGGAATTTGAAGGGACACAAATTGTGTGGAGAGCTTAACTCTTAATCATTAAAGGGATAAGGGCCATTTTTATTTTATAATTATTAAAGGGATAAGTTATGAGTATTTAGAAGTTTTTTTTTTTTTGCTCAGTATTATCATAAAAATGTTGAAAAATGAGCAATATTGTCTTAATAGTAGAAAAACTGACATGGGCTTTTAACATTTTTTTTTATAACAATGACATCATTGCTCGTTTTCTAACATTTCCAACGTGATCTTTAGAAAAAAAATATTCGAATACCCATAACTTCCTCACAAATACCTTTAAAGCAAAAATTGACCATTAACCCACTATTTTTCTTGGAGCAAGATTAACCCATGATTAAAAGAGAGCAAACTAGAGAGAAGTCGTTTGTAATATATATTTAAATAACTATTTATTGTCGAGTCCAAAATAAAAATAATCCATTGTCTCTTATAACCTTTTAGTTTTAAATCCACTATTATCTCCTGCATTTTCAGTACAAATTTTATGATATTGAATTTAATTTTATGATTATGTTAGGGCCTAATAATAATACAATAGTCTAAATGATCTAAAGCCATGGTCACATTTCTTTAGTGCCTGTTTGGATTAGCGGTGGAAAAGGAGCTTTTTTTGTAGATGAGTTTTTGAAAAAATCATATAAAAAAAAAAGTCAGATTGTAGATGTAATTTGTGTTTGGATTGACAGTGGTAGAAGTGACTTTTTTTTTATCTCCATCTGAGTAAAAACAGCTTTGATCTCTATATAATAAAAGCTCCATTTTCTGCAGAAGCCCAACCATCACCAACGCTCTTCCAAACACATCAAATGAGCTTTTAACCTCCAAATAAGTTTTTTTAACCTCCAAACAGATTTTCAAACAGACCCTTGAACTATCAGGTGAAAGATTTTTCAAAGCGTTGTACCATATAGCACCAAAAGTAAATAAAGTGAAGGGCGGGGAACAGTAAATTAATAATAGCTAAATGATGCTGTGCATTCAGGTCAAAAAAAAGATGCTGTGTTCGAGAGAAAAAAAATGATGCTGTGCATTTTCTAGAATATCTAAAAGAAACAATTACTGTTCTCTGTAATTTTATGCTTTAGGCATAATAGAGCTGGAAGTTCGTTATACATTTTATATTTTAGATTAACATTAATCAATATATTAGAATTATTTTGTAAAATTAATTGCTTCACTATAAATTATCGGGAAAATAAGAAATAAGGTATTATTTATATCTTGTACATCTTACTTAATCTATAGTTTGTAAATAATATTAACTGATGATAAAATGTATTAATCGATGATATTATAATGATAATATTGAAAATTGATGTGTAATATTTTTTTTTTGGAAAATTGAGATGTAATATATGTGACTTTTACATAATCATAATACTACACACACACATATTATACATAATCAGGGATCATATGAGATGTTAGTACGGAATAAAATACAGTAAAAGATAAATAAGAGAAACAACAAAGAGTACGGCAAAAATTAAGAGCCACTAGTTCCAACAAATTAACGCAATATTTTTATTTATATAGTTTTTTGAAAGTGACGAGGCTAACTTGTTTGGATCAATATTAAATAACAGAGTTTATAAATCCTGTTGGTCAAAGGTTCAGTTCAGTTCAGTACTCTTAAACAAAAACTTAATTAAGGTGTTTTTGGAAGAGCTTAAATTTGAGAAATAAGACCTTATTATGCAAGCCGAGAAAAAATTCCTCTCACATACTTACTTCGTATACCGTGAATCACGAATTATAAGCACTTATTGCTCAAAAATAAGCTTTTCCAAACGAGCACTTAATCTTATCAAACCAGTCCGTTTTTGGGCTTTGAAAAAAAACACTCCAGTACGTCTGTCCATTTAGAATTGGAGCCTGATCAATTTTTAATGAGATTAATTTGGTTCTATTTTTATTTAGCAGTTTGATTTGATTTGGATCAAATTTAATTGGAGTTTTTTTAATAATTTTTCATAACTTGTTTTAATCTTCAATTATGTAATAGCGTAAGTAAAATGGCCATATAGTGTTCCGCCCACAACATCGAAGCCTTCAAACTCGCAGTCCCTAAACACTCGTTCTTCCCCATCGTTGCCACTACTGCATAGATCAATTATCGTCACAACTTACGCACCCAAATAGAAACCCTAACCCCCTACAACTTACACCCAAGCCAAGTGCACACTCCCCCAACCTGTACAGGAGAGAGTGGCAATGGAAACCTAGACAACAAAGGCGTCATTAAACCCTAAAAAAAAATTTTTTAAATATCCAACACTTTTAAGTAAAAACTTATCAGATAAATTTATAAATTAACAAAAAAAAATAAAGTGGATGACACATAATTCTATTAATTTTAATATATTTAATTAACAAGTGATCAAACTTAATCTTAATAATAAACACTCATTTTTCTATATCCACCCACGCGGAACGCATGGGGGAGTGTGGCAATGGAAATCTAGATAATGGTGGGGTCAAAAGACTTACAATTGGAGAGGAAATAGGTTCATCAATTAACAAAAATATACATATTTGAATCTTTGAGGAGGAAATTGCTTATATTTAGTACCGATGATCATATAACATTGTATTTAATAGGAGGATATATACACTTATCAATAATAAATATAAAATAATAATTAAATTTATAATATTTGTACGGTTCCATTCAAACTTTTCAGAGGTATAAATTAAATTGAGGTATGAAGTAGTTCTTGTTGTTCAGGTTAAAAAAGTATATCTTGTTGAATATTGCTCAGTCTAGTGCCAGGTTCTCAGACCCGGACCAAAAATCTGTAAACCGTCGGTAGACTGATCCCGTTCTGATCAAGTTTTTTTATTTAAAAAAAAACTTTTTTTTTAAATTTCTTGTTTAGAACTTATATTAATAATTCTAAAATCTTCAATTTTTCACCGGTTTAGTCCGGGTTAGCTCCGATTTGACTCCGGTCTGACCCATTGACCCTTAACCCAATAACCCGACCCGTTCAGTGACCAGTCCAGATTTAATTATCTTGGTCTAATGTCGGTTTAATGTAAACAATTTGGCCAGATCTTGATTACTTTTAATAGATCATTAAGAAAAATTTATTTTATTTCAAATAACATTTAATTTTAATCAAAGCAAATTTAAATTTTACTTGGGTGGAGATATTGAAAAACATCGATACAAATTAAATTTATTTGAAACAGGAGACGAAAAAATGCAATGGGGCCAAATTCATTGAATAAATTGCCAAGATAGGATGCCACAGAGTGTGGCGTTAATATTGGGGAAATTGCTAATTGGTAATGGTCCATTCCCCCAGGGCTTTTTGGTCACATCAAACATCGGAATCAACATTGTCATCTTCCTGCTTTGCAGATTAATTTCTAGTCACTATACTTTCTTTTTAAAGAACTTTCTACAACAAATTATAAATTATTTAGATTTAATTTTAATTTAGGGGTAATACGATAAAAATATCACTTAATCTTTAAAATTCTAAATCAATTTTATTGTCTATAAAATATGGGTATTAATTATAAAAGTATATCAACTGACAGCTCTTTTTAAAAGGAATTTATTGATTTAAAATTTTGAAATTCAAGTTATATTTTTTGGTGTTTTTTTAATTTTTTAAACTATTTTTATTAATATTTTTCCATAAAATGTCAAATCTCAATCATCTAAATTTAATTTTATCCCTCTAATATTTAATATGAGATATATTTGATGAATTTGAAAAGATTAAAGAAATTAGTTAAGTTAATTAATATGACATGTTTTTTTTAAAACATTTTAGTCATCTTTCTTAATTTCCTCATTCGTTATACTTCTTGATTATTGTTGAGAAATCATCAACATGAGTACATTAAAAAATGATTGACAAATATAAAAATTATGTTTTATATTTATGAATAAGACCAACTCTCTAAATATAACTTATATTAAAAAGAAGGAGGAGGAGGGATTACAATTTTACACATGGCTCTATTCCAATAGAGAGAAGTAATCGGCCATGCCATGCCATGCACCCTGTTGACATGATCAAATATTTATTGTAAAAAGTATAAAATTTATGTGACAAATCAACTAATATACTTTTCTGATATTATTTATAAAATAGAGCTAGAAAGAATATATCTTTTAGTTATATTTACAAGGAATGTCGTTAAATTTTTTTTTTACATGAATGTATGTATAATTTTATCCTTCATTTATATTATATTGATAGTTATTTTTTTGAAGATTATGTAGTTAAATAAGGATAAAGTTAAAAAATTGTTGAATTTTGAGATGAAGTTAATGCAACTTAAAATTTTTTTATCTATATGAAATATGTTGGGAATATCTTATAAATGAAACCAGAGGAGTATATGAGGTAAAATTGATAGCAAATTTTACTATTCCAAGAAACACAATGCGACTCACTTTATTTCATGTATGAGAATTTTATTTGATTGAAGTTTTGGAATTGTATATTTTATATCACTCTGGTTTTATTTATAAGTTTTTTTTTATAAAAAAAAAATTGATCCTATTTATAAGTCTAATTTTAATATAGTAAATGAGATTGTAATAATTTTATCTCTATTTATTGTATAAATGAAAAAATAATTTAAATATAGATAAAGACGAAAGAGTTGAAAAGTACTCATTCATAAATGAAGGCATAATTAGAAATTTATCTAATAATCATTGAATTAACTACCTCTCTTTGATATATGAGATTTAGTTAAAAAAGACTTATAAATAAGACCAGAATAATATTCTTATAATAGATTTTAATGTTTTTTGTTTGTCCTCCTTGGAGTGACTGTTCGCCTTCCACAAATAGCTAGATAAAATGCATAGGCATTTGAGGGAATTGGCTCCCTTCAATGCCGTTCTCATTCTTTTCTCTTTCTTTTCTCATCTCTACTATTAGATTAAAATTTTAATGGTTTAGATTTAAAATCTTATAAAAATATTATTATAATTTTATTTTAAAAAATGAAAAAAAAATTAAACTACTAAAATTTGATTTAAACGGTTGACAACTATAATAAAAAAATGAGAAGAAATTCTAATTATGATTCAAATGTTTTATGCTCATAAAAAATTGAGGCCTTTTAAGTTCTACGGACAAGAACTAGCAAGAATTTTGACTATCACAATAATTATTGGTATTTTTTTTAAATACCTAATTACGAGATGAATATTTTAATATCATATACCCTTCAATTGTCAACTTATTTGAAAATATTGGGATTCTTTTAATATAAAAATTAATGAAGTAGCAACAAACAAATCATATTTAATTTAACAAATTTTATAATGACTCACTATTATTTATTTGTTTTAAATTTGATATGATAATATCTGGATAAAAAATAGTAATTTTTTTTTTAAATTCTCACACACACACACACACAAAATTTAGATATTATGCAAACAAATTATTTAAAATATTATAATTTAAATATCACGGTTTATTCAAGTACACTATAAAGCAGTATATTTAGCCCCTTTTAATTGGAAGTATAAGCATAAATTATGAAACTTAAGTTATTCCAGTTTGGAGCCCCTTCTAGAAGATATGTCTCATTTAGAATTTGAACTCAAAACTTGAGCTCTAGTGAGTCTTTTATGACTGCTTGACCAATTCTGTGTTAGTTATTCCAACTTTAATTTGTAATATTTAGTAGAGAGAAGCCATTTTTACTAATATTAATCTAGATAAGCATTTAATACGAGAAAACCCCTAGTATTGGGACAAAAAACTCATGGGTTACAACAACAAGGGAGAAAATTTTGACCTCGACAAGGGAGAAGTTTCAAAAATAGAATTTATAATGATGATTTTCTCATCCTATAGTAATGAAAAAAAAAAATCAATATTGACCTTCCAAAAATGTTAAAAAATTATTAACCAGTAGGTAGATAAAACAACATCATTTGAAATCTCAATATAATATATTTTTTTGCCAGCGAAATCTCAATATAATAAACATGGTTAACTTTATGTCAGTATAATATATACAAATAATCACAATGGACCATGAGAAATTTGGGGCACAAAAATCTCCGTTATGCATTTGTTTCCTTGTTTTGGCTTTGTGCACCCCAACAAGCGCGCTCATGGCTCCCGCGTCTTCACTTGACTCCCGCCGGCTAATATTGGAATTGGAATCCCCATTCCCCAGGATCTCTTTTACTAATTAAAATTTTTGACAGAATGACTCCTTGAATATTTTGAACAATTAAAATTTTCAGAATTAGTTGACCGTGGGTTTATATTATTATAAGTTTCATTATTATAATATATATAATAACTATAATGTTTATAATTACTTTTTTTTGCCAGAAATTTGTAATTACTTTTTTATCATAATAATAGTTATAATTAGGATTATTAAACATGCTTTGTAAAAACAACGTAAATGAGAGAAGGGGCAAAGTTGTCTATATACAAATGTTTTCCCTCTCATTCCCTCGTGAACCAAATAAAATAATACTCCCTCCGGTTTTAATTATAGGATAACATTTGGGAGTTGATCTTGGTCCTAATTATAGGACAAAGTTCTAATTTTTGTTAATTTATTCCCAAACTACCCCCTATTATACTTTCTCAATAATAGTAATTTAATAATACACCTATGTATTCTATAAAGTGAGTAATGCTTATAACTCATTAATGCCATATACACCTCAATTTTACTATTTTTTTATTTTTTTTAATAAAATAATTTTGAGCATTTTGAGATTTTGACTTCCAACTTCCAATAGTGGATCGGAAGTTGTTGAGGGAGGTCGCCGACGCCGGAAGAGCTCGAAGAATTAGTCTGTGAAGTCGGAGACGCACGAGAAAAACTAGAGAAGCAATGTACGAGAAAAAATAGAGAAGCAATGTCCAGGATGCTATTTCGACCAACTAAAAAACACGATGTTATTTTAAATTTTAGGCAAGGGTATATTTGGAAAATAAATATGAATAATTAATTTAACTGCTATCCTTAATTTCTTTAAAGTTAGTTAAATATGTCCTATAATTAGGACCGGAGGGAGTAATAAAATCTCTCATTTCCTCTTCCTTCTCATCAATTCAAATAAGGTGACATTAAAATTCTTCCTCTCTTTTAAATCAAACAGATCCTAAAAATCTAATGGAACTAATCTTTAATTATGTGCAGAATAGAATACATGTGTACAAGAATTTGGGTCATTAGATACATCGGGACGGTAAACTTTCTAATAATGAGAGGTTGTACATCAATTTTCTCCAGTGCTCATTGCATGTTCATCATAGTGATAAGTACTCAATATCATTGAGATAAGATCTAAACTATTCAAATCTAATT
Organism: Inga leiocalycina; assembly: GCA_963242795.1. Taxonomy (NCBI): domain Eukaryota; kingdom Viridiplantae; phylum Streptophyta; class Magnoliopsida; order Fabales; family Fabaceae; genus Inga; species Inga leiocalycina. The sequence continues at coordinate 45,693,587 of OY725332.1, forward strand.
TAAATTGTCTAAATTTAAAATTTTTAATATATAATTTTTAAATGATAAATTTATTTTTTATAAGTGATATTTATAAGATTATTTTTATTTTAAATTATACATGTATTATATAAAAAGTTTATATAAAATAAAAATATAAAATTTAAATTAAATTAAATTTGGATGGTCTAAAATCAATCCACATAAGTGATGAATAGATAGGTGATTGGTACACTAATCCTCTAGTTTTATTTATTTATAAGGCCAAAAGAGAAGGTTTTTACGAAAATGATATTAATGTCCTGATTAAAAAAAATTAATATTAAAAAAGTTTCATAATTTATCAATGACTGTTTTTTCACTTGTCATTGATAAATTATGAAATTTTTACTAATATTATTTATTTTATTTAGAGCCTTAGTGTCATTTTCCCAAGATTTTTTTTGTCTTATATTATAAGCGACTTCATTAAAATTTTCATGTTTATGTATATTTTTATTATTTATTTATTATTGTGCAAACTTTGTTTTTATTCCTATATTTGATATAGCTTATTTTTGACGTATAAATTCTTTTCACATAAGTCGGGACAAAACTCCTCTCATATACTTACCTTGTATATAGTAAATTATTATTTAAAAATATTTATAAACTAAAATTAAACTATTCCAAATAAATAAAATAGTGTGTATATTAAATATAGGTATAATTAAAAAGTCCTTGAATTTTAAAATAGAGCTAATGCTGAAACATAATATGTTGGAAGTGCTTTAAAGACCGGACTAAAAGAGTATGTCCTATTTTTTCTTTACAAAACTGAGTAAAAAACAATAAAAAGCAGGTAAATATCATGATTACGCAGCAAATGTCATTTATTATCAGGGGATTCAGGTTCCGAGTCAATGGCCATCCTACCGCGCCACCCTCTTTTCCTCTCCAGTCCCTTGCCTAAACTCACTCTCTCCTCTTTCTTCCCCAACTCGCCCGATATTTTACCGATATCATCCCCTTCCCATTTACTCGCGATATCTCCTCCCACCCCTCCCCCTCTCTCTCTAAACTCCCACCAATTTCGAAAGTTAAAGGGTGTGTTTGGTTCAACGGAAGTTAGGTTAGGTGAGGTTTATTTAAGTTAGATTAGGGGAGGTTATAAGTTTGTTTGGTTCAAGAAGAGGGGAGGGGAGGTTTGGTATCTTGTTTGGTTCAGAAGGGGAGGTGAGGGGAGTTAATTATAAGTGGACAAAAATACCCTTATACATATTTTCCTTTTTCTTTTACAATGTATTTATTAATAATTATTGTTTATAAAAATTATTATTTATTCATAATTATCATTTGCAAAATTATCAACACACAGAAATTATGAGCGAATTGGGCCAAGAAAACACGTTATTGTGCAAGTATAATTAATAAAAAGTATTAAAAAGTTAATTGCTTACTGTGCTTGCAAGAATCAGATATAGCCCCACAAAACATCAAAAAGGATCTATGCACAATCACAAATAAAAAATATTATTAAACTCAATTGTTGGACAGAACGGCTGAACTGAGAAGATAAAGAGGAAAGAAGGCTTTTACTAGAAGGGTAAGTATGGAATATCAAATAATTGATAAGGGCAATTTGGTCAAGATGAGATAAAAAATTTCTCTCCCCTAGAAAGAACCCCAAATTTGGGGGTTGAGAGAGGAGGGGAGGGGAGCACTAGAAGACAAATTATTTTTTCACCCCTAACCTCCCCTCCTTTCAACCAAACACACTTTTTTCTTCCACAAACCTCACCTCCCCCAACCTCACCTACAAAAACCCTGAACCAAACAAAGCCAAAAAGGCAAAGGAGGGGCCATCAGAACAGAACAGAAGTTGCAGACTCAGGAACACCACGACGAAGACGAAGAGCAGGAAGAGGAAGAGGAAGAGGGAGGAAGAGAGGGAAGATTAATTAATTACTATTCTGCCGCCTCCTTTATTACCCAACCCACCCACAAACCAACCCCCCTCAAATCCCCTCTTCCTTCCCTATTCCTTTGCGTTTTCCGTCTATATAAACAAACTCTCCTTCTCCTTCACTCTCACCCTCACTTTCGTACCCCAAAAGCTTCTTCTCGTTATTCCTAAATATTCCCTCCAAACCCCTTCCATTCTTTTTCATTTCACTTTCCCATCAATTCAAGCTATCTCCATTTCGTTTCATTTCGCACCAATTTCGCATTCAATGTAACCTCCTTTTTCCTCCCTCCCTCCCTCATCAATTAACCTCTCTATCTTCGATCTCACTCGCTCACTGAAGCAGCAGTATCCTCGTCTCGAATGGGCATTTGAAACTCGTGAGCGAATAGGTGAAAATGCGGGTGAAAGAAATGCATCCTCTTTGCTGTATCTCACTGGAGAGTCCCGGAATCGGGAATCAATCACCGGAGGCGTCGCTTTCCAGGACTAGGAGTTTGCCGGCGAGTTTGGCTTTACTCGGATCTGAGCGCAATGCCGGCGGGCGGGCTCGGGGATCGGAGACGGCGGTGGCTGGGATCCTCTATAAGTGGACCAATTACAGCAAAGGATGGAGATCCCGGTGGTTCCTCTTGAGAAATGGCGTCCTCTCTTACGCCAAGATCCGGTGGCCGGAAAACCTCAATCTCCTCACGCCGACCGATGACATCAGGCTGATTGGCGAAATATCAACCAACCGATTGGCGAGAATGGACAGCGTGAGTAGTAGCGTGCGTCGGAAGAACCAGAAATCTACGCCTGCGTCTGGCGTAGTCCACCTCAAGGTACGATAACGTACTTGGGTACTGAATCGCCTCATACATCTCTATTTCTCCTAAAAAAACACCAGCTAAGAATCGCCTGGCCAGTGGGTGTTAACTTTTTTCGCGCTAGTTCACTGCGAGTTTACTGTAGCAGCGACGGTTTGATTTCAAATACCATTACTGTTAGTGGTTTTATTTATTTTTTATTTTTCTATTCTTACTTTTAGAGCTGGATAATCAAATTGCGTCATGGAAATTTCAAAAAGGTAAAGAAGCTTGGATGTCTGAGCTATAATGGGTGAAACCGCGGGGTTCTAGTTCTACCATTGTTCGCTCGTGACTTTCTCTCTCTCTCTTCTGCTGGGTTTTTGTTTGTGGATTTCAATTTTGAAAATTTAACTTTTGAATCCTTTTGCAGTTTTAACTGCTTGTTAATGTGGAGTGGGTCACATCAGCAGGTGGTGACCAAGGAGTCGAGATAGCATGCATCATCGTAGCCCTAGGCATTATATATATTTTTTCTGCGGGTCACATCATCTTCTTCATTCGCATTGCCACATTGGTTGGATTTGTGTGCCTATTTCTTCCCACACAGCTTCGTTTCGCCATTTTCTGCAAATCCGACTTAATTTCCCCTCCTGCAAAATTCAAAAATGACTTCTCATCTTTTTTTTTTTTGGGAATTAGAAGGGGAGAGACTAATGACCTGAATTACAACTAGCGAGATACCAGACTACAAGGCCTTTGGTACTGCTCATCGCTATTCACCTTCTTCCTTCTTCTAAAGCTACAACTTTGCGTTTCTGGGCCACTTATACGGTTCTTTTTCGTCCTGGTTTCAGAAAGTAAACCGCAAGTTGGCTATCAGATTTATTATTATTATTATTATTAGTACTATCATTTTTGGCAATAGAAAATTTGAAGGCGTTAACTCTTTAGGTGAGAAAAAGAATTATGGCGACATTGAGGTGATTAATCGAACGGTGGGTAATTAGGGATCTTGGACCTGGGTGATTGTAATTGAAGGGTTTCGGGGTTTGCTATAATCATAGTGCCTTTGACGTTATTTGAAGTATGCTGCGTTGCGTAACCTGCGTTACTTTAAGCAACTTCAACGAAGGTGTGGACTTTGTTGACTAAGAAACAAAAAGGAAACAATTTCCAGTTGGTGATTCTGCATTGGATTTTTACGAGTCTGTTTTGAAAGGTGATGAACAGTAATTCACATATACTTTTTTAAATGAAAAATATAAAAAAAAATACATGTTAAAGAAATATATACGTGGACTTGACAAACACAGCAACATGTGGGGTATATCGTGCATTTGGAATCTAACGTTTTTTTTTTTTGATAATATGGTATCTAACGTTTTATGCTTTGCCTTTTAGTAAAGGATAAGAGAGAGTCTATGTTCCTACTGTTCAAGAACCCACGCTCTCTCTTCTCATTCTCTGTCTTAAATTTTTCTAGCAGCGTCATTCTCCATTGTAGTTAATATCAAAATTTATTGTTGTTTAACTCTTTATGGCTAACAATTTTTGAGCATTATTTGTTATTGGTCTCCTGCTTATGGATTTCTTCGAATCTAACTCACGTGAGCATTTCATTTTTCTTTTACTTATTTCATGCTCAGAACATTTCTCATAAGTTGTCATCTTTGTAGAATCTAAGCTGTTTTCCTGTAAAATGCTGATTCTTTTCTATACTTAAAATGATATCTAGTGTGAATGTTTGGCAGGTTTCGTCGTTTAGAGAGAGCAAATCAGACGATCGACGGTTCTATATATTTACTGCTACCAAGACGCTCCATCTTAGAACTGATTCAAGGAAAAATCGAGAAGCGTGGATACAAGCATTGGAATCTACTCGTTGCTTGCATCCACTTAGATCTCTGAAGGATAATAATATTTCCCTTTTACCCACTGATATATCTATATCAGCTGAGAGCCTCAAGAAGCGCTTGCTTGAGGAAGGAGCTTCTGAGAATGTTGTGAAGGAATGTGAACAAATAATGCTCTCCGAGTTCTCGAGAATGCAAGGGCAGCTTAAAATTCTTTGTGAAGAGCGATCAAATTTGCTTGATACAATAAGGCAGTTGGAGGTAACTTGATACATCACATTATTGTTATTATTTTTTGGTTGTATTTTAAAGAAGTTTTACTGGCGTTGGATTGGGAGCCACATGCATTTCATCAAAGATTTTTGTTTTTTTAAATTACTGTGACGTGATCTTATGGCTCATTACCTGTGGAATACTTGTTACAATCTTGATGTTCGGTTCTTTATTAAACCCAAGTCATTTTCATATTAATTTCTCCTTGGAAAACTCGACTTCAATTTTGGATTTGAAGGATAATATGTTGGTTCTCTACATTACAAATTGTGTCACAATATATTTGACTTTTAAGTTGCATGATTCCTTGCCTTCATTTTCTTGTGGTGGTTCTCATCTTGGGTATACTGTATCTAGTCAGTCATCTTGACCATGACAGGTTGTCTTATTCCTTAACTTTTTTGTAACGAGACGTTATTTCTAACAGTCATTTTATTCACTTTTGCTTTTGTTCCCTTTTGTGTCTAGCTCTTCGGTTAAGTTTATTTCAAGTTTTTTTTTACCCTTTATTAATGTGAGAGTTTTCTTGTGATTTTCGTATTTGCTATCTGTTTGCGGCAACTGATGTTTCTTTCTGATCTCACCCTTAGTTCTTTACTTTTCTTTGTGGTAGTTTAAAACTTCCAATATGATAATGAATATATAATCTCACAACATAACCTGATAAATGTTGATGTATTCTCTCCAAGGCGAAGGCTTGAGTGTTTTTACTGGCAATTACAATCTTGAATTTTTGTTATATCTCCTTTATACGAAGAATTATATAAATGTTTTGTTTACTGCACCTGGATGGCTGCTTAAGATACATGTGACTCCATTATTGTATGAGATGAGAATCCCACTTGATTTACGCAATTCAAATTGAAGTTGGTAATTTGCGTTGTTGTTTTAAATCAGGCCACATAATATGCGTTAGTCTCTACTGGTTCCAGTGGTTTAGGTTATTTGCTATCATGGTGCTTTTTGTACATTGTCTTTCGGCAATCGTGTCAAAGGTTACTTTGGTTGACCTTTGGTTGAGGATTTAATCTATCAACTGGTCAATATCATATCCCATCCCACAGAATTTTATCATTATTTGCAGTACTCTACATATTCCTGTTTCTTATCTTTTTTTTTTTCTCACCTCTATTCTTGATTGTTATTGAATGATTTCTTTTGCATTTTATGTTCTGTCTGTGTTCAGTTTCAAACTTATCCAATTGTTCCTTTGTCTGTGACTTACATGAAATATATTTTCTATTAATTCTAAACAGGCAGCTAACATTGAACCTGAGGCCTCTGGGATCCATGATGGTGAATACCAGTTAACTAAGCATGAATTTTCAAGTTTAGGACGTGGAAAGTATAGTGGTACTCTACAATTACTTTTCTTCCTTTTTGAAGTAATCTCATTAGCGCGTGGTTTGGTTTATATTAAGAACCTCTGTCACATTCTATGTTGACATAGGGGCTTGTGGTCCTGTCTTATATGGACATTAATAATGCTGCCGACATCAGATAGTTTGTACAAACATGTATTGAATTATTGAGATTAATTTGTTGAATGTCATCAGCACATGAATCCAAATGTTTTATGTCTCGTCTAATTTTGACGGGTTTGAATTTTACTTCTTACAAATATATCTTTCACCGCCATTAGCATTAAATCAGGGAATCTCTGCCCTCTATTTATTAGTTTTATTCGCATCTTTTAAGATCCAAATCTGTTTGAAATCATTGTTTGAAGCCAGGTTATGAAACCGGACAGGACCGGCCAGTTAGGTTCAGAAACCAGCGAACCGGTCTGGTCCGGGAGTCAAACTGATTCATTTTTTTTAAACTTTTCTTTATAATTTCATATTAATAACCCTGAAATCTTTACTTTTTCACCGGTTTGGTCCCGGGTTAGTTCCTGTTTGACTATGGTCCGACCCATTAACTCTTGACCCAATATCCCAGCCGGTTCAGTGACCCCTCCGGGTTTAATTACCTTGGTTTGAAGCTAAATTAGTGGTCTTAAATTTAACTGATTGGCCATGATTTGCCAATGCATCGTTTTTGGTCAAGTTAATACTGTTGGTAAATCCTGGTATTTCTACTTGTTGACCTCTACTGATATATAGTTTATTTGATGTGTGAGGTTGTTGCTCTGTGAACTTGAGTTACAGGTCTTGCACATCTTTTAATCTGTGCTTTATAAAATATTTCAATTTTCTCTCTCTCCATTGGATTCTGTGATCAAGGTTTCAATTTGCAATTGTGGTCTTTGCATGAAAATGCAACAAATATAGCAAAGTATAGCCATTAATCACAATAGTAAGTTTGTAATCACAATTATGGATGCAAACTGCTATTGAAAACCTTAACTGCAGTCATTCAATGCTGTTTATAAATTTGAACGGTCAATTTGTCTTCTGATAGATATGGAAGTGCCTTTGGGTAAAAATTGTTTATATAGAACTTGTTTAGCAGCCTTTTTATGTAAAGTCATTTTCATGTTCTTTTGTTTGTTCAGAATGCAGTACAACTGAATCATCTGAAGATATTGAGAAACAGGAGATGGAAGAAGTGTCAGACGAAGATGAAATCTCATACTATGACACTGCAGAGGACTTTGCAGAACCTGGTTTCAGGTGTGAGTCATCATCAGGACCTGATATCGAGAAAATTCAGCCTCAGATCTCAAGACGAAGAAAGCTTCCTGATCCTGTTGAGAAGGAGAAGCGTGTTAGTCTTTGGTCAATGATCAAAGACAATGTGGGAAAGGATCTCTCACGTATTTGCCTTCCTGTGTACTTTAATGAGCCAATATCTTCTCTTCAGAAATGTTGTGAGGACCTTGAATACTCTTACCTTTTGGACCGAGCTTATGAGTATGGAAAATCGGTAAGAAGGCACAAATCATGTTTTTTAGATCTTGAGTTTGAAATGTTTGCGTTGTACTGCAGCAATTGACATTTCCTTTTTATTGAGTGAGTGAGTGAGTGCTGGAGTTAGACTCATGTCGAATTTAGGAATGCAAAAAAAAAAAAAAAAGTCATAGTTTTTGCTTGTTATAATTTTGTCTTGTCATAGAACTTGGGTTAAACCAATTTTGAACAATGATTCATTCAGGTGTAACATACTCGGACACATGCTTGAATATTTCATGCTAATAGGTTCGGTTTTGTATGTGACTAGTATTTAAATGCTGATTGTTTTGAACATTGATTAAGTTAGGCGTGGCATAGTTTGGACACTTTTATCTCCCCCGTTTTTTGGTGATATTTTATCTCCCCTTTTTGGTGACCTATATCTTGGACAGTTACACATGAGACCCGTATTAACTAGTGAATTTTTTGATCAGTAAGCAAGTGCTGTTTCTGCTTCTATATGGTGGTCCTTTTTAAATTCAACCAATGAGTTTGGGCCAATTATAAGGAGAATTCTTCTATAAATGATTGGGCAACTACTAGAGAGACCTCTCTCTTTTCCTTGGTTTGCATTTGTCTTTAGTAATTTGTTTGAAGATCATGAGTGTAAAATGTTGCTTCATTTTGATGCTATTAATTAAATGTGAAACTGTCATTTTCAGGGAAACAGTCTCCTTCGGGCACTGAATGTTGCAGCCTTTGCAGTTTCTGGATATGCATCGTCTGAAGGTCGTCACTGTAAACCCTTCAATCCTTTGTTGGGGGAAACCTATGAAGCTGATTTTCCTGAGAAAGGAATTCGATTCTTTTCTGAAAAGGTTAGTGCCTTATGGATTAATGATGCAGAGTCATGCCTTAGATACACACACAGTTTTGACGAAGTTCTGTGAAGTTTTGCCTAAGAAATGGTATTCTAATTTACTTGAAAGTTCTTATATTTTGGATACCAAAAGTTCAAACTTTTCCCTTGTAAAACATAATTAAATTATTAAATACTAAAAAGTTTCATAAAAAAAATTTGCCCTGTGGCTAAAAAAAGTTATTTAAAAATAATTGATAACTTTTAATAAATGAAGATATGGTTCCAACTTAGCCTTGATCTGCAACCATAGTTGCTTTCTCTATGAAATTACACAAAAGGGCACGCATTTAAAGAGGGTGGTCCAAAAAACAAGGTATGCTAATTAATGATTTTGCCTCAGGGGGTGGTACTGATGTCATTAGTTTGTTTCTTCCTTGCTTCCTTGGGGAAGCTCCATTTTTTATCTTCCCCAAATTTGCAGGAGCTCAGGGCTAATGATCCTTTGAATTCACCATATGAAATAAACTATTTGAATCCTAACAGAACAATTAAGCTCATCTTAAAATGCATAGAAGTGACGTCTTTAGAAACAAATAATCCTTAATAAAAACCAAAGTTAACGTATTTTCCCACAAAATTGTGTTTTTGCTATGACTTCAAATTCATTTTCAGAAGCTAGGTCAAACAGTCCATAAAAGACAGTGGTGTTAGTCATATAGCTTTTGACAAGGAAATGCCATTTGCTTATGGTTACTAACTCCCTTTCTGTATGCTGACGCCTGATCTAAGCCAATTAGCTTGGGTTTTATAAAATGATAAAACAAATGAAATTTAGATTTATGATACTTGTGTGAGAGATTAGGAAATGAAAGCAATATGCTTTTTTCATCTATAATAATACATACAGCTTCTGTGCCAACTATGTACTCATTTGCATGTGAAATTACTTTCTCCTTACATGCCTAATTATTCTTTATATCATTTTGCAACAATCAACTTAACAGGTCAGTCATCATCCAACACTCATTGCCTGCCACTGTGAAGGTAGAGGATGGAAGTTTTGGGGTGACAGTAACATTCATTCAAAGTTTTGGGGCAGGTCAATTCAGCTTGACCCAGTGGGAGTTCTGACCCTTGAATTTGATGACGGTGAAATATTTCAGTGGAGTAAGGTGTGCGTTGCTGGAAACAATTGTGCTTACCACAAAATATGTCATTGTTGTAGTACTATTTTATTTTTACGTTGTTATGATTGTTATTGTTGTCGCTCTTGTTAGGTCACTACAACAATTTATAATCTTATCCTTGGTAAAATATACTGTGATCATCATGGAAACATGGACATACGTGGTAATCGCCAGTATTCATGCAGACTCAAGTTTAAAGAGCAGACTATTCTTGACCGAAATCCTCACCAGGTAGGGCTTAATTGTTCCTCTCTGGGGCTAGGGGCCTCTAATGTGCTCTCTAATGTCTTTAAAATTTCACAATTTCCCAAGTGTTTTGTTTTGTTTCTTGTGATCATTAGATTCTACATAAAATGAAAGACATTTTGATATTTTGTGGGCATAAAATGGTGAAGTTTTGAATTTTTATTAAAAAGATCATAAAAATTCAAAACTTTACCATTTTATGTCTATATGATATCAAAATATCACTCATTTTATGTAGAATACAATGATTATAAGAAATAAGAACAAAACTTTTGGGAGGTTGGGGCATCACAAGGAGTATTAGAGAAAGACACATTAGAAGCTGTTCTGCTAGTAACTAGAAGTATTTTTCCTCTTATTTCTTGCAGCTTGATCTGTTTTTCTGATATGATCCCTAACCTAATACTTAAACTTCTGTTGGTTTACTTATTTTTTTTTATCGATTTTCTTGAAACCTTAATTTCTTCCCGTGTTTGCTCTCCCACACCGTCTCACTCAAATTTCCAAAAGACGAAATCTTCTACATTTTTTTATTTGTTTAATACCTCACTCTCTATATAATGTCTCTGACTAGGTGCATGGATTTGTTGAAGATGTTTCGGGGAAAAAAGCTGCTGCAATATTTGGCAAGTGGGATGACAGCATGTACTACGTTATTGGTGATGGGAATGTCAAGTCAAAGCATACTCCATCAGATGCATCAATGTTGTGGAAAAAGTCTAAACCTCCTACTAATCTCACTCGGTACAACATGACATCGTTCGCTATCACTCTGAACGAGCTTGTACCAGGATTGAAGGTAGTGATGATGTGTTAAATGATTATTTGATGTGCGCTTCCATTTTCTTATTAGTCATTTCTAATGGTTTTTTATAGCTTTGTCTGATCCCGGGTATTTGATCACGGATTAAAGGAGAAGCTCCCGCCCACGGATTCCAGGCTGAGACCAGATCAGCGGCATCTAGAGAATGGCGAATATGAGAAGGCCAATTTGGAGAAACAAAGGTTGGAGAAGAGACAAAGAATGGTATGCTTACATCTTGCACTTTAATAATACTGAACTGTGGTTTTCGATAAGCATATTATATACTTCCTCCGGTCCTTAATATAAGACATTTACCGAATTTGATTAGATTAAGGAAGTTAGTTAATATGACATGTATTTTTTAAAATACTATAGTCATTTTTTTTAGGGAAAATTCTTGAAAAATACCTCCGAAATAGGGAAATTCCTATTCACTGCTGCAAATTCCAAAATTCCAGATCAGTACCTTGTCAGTATGGATGAACAGTGCGGGGGAGTCAAAAGACGATTTTGCCCTTCAGCCTTCATTCTTGCCACTTCAGAATAACAACACGCGGCTCTTAATTAACAACTCCGGGTTCTTAATTAACAACTTCAGTTTCATCTTTTTACTTTCACAATAACATATTTTACATTAACAACTCCCATTTCTTGTTTCACAACTTTGTAATTTAAGTTTCAGGGCCAATAACAACAGCTCTTTTTTTTATTAACAACACCATATTTTACATTAATAACACTATATTTTTGAGATGCGAATATGTGAAAGAATAAAGCGAAGTTGTTAATCAAGAATCCGGAGTTGTTAATTAAGAGTCTCATGTTGTTATTCTGAAGTGGCGAGAATGAGGGCTGAAGGGCAAAATCGTCTTTTGACACCCCCGCACTGTTCATCCGTACTGACACAGTACTGATCCGGAATTTTGGAATTTGCAGCACTGAATAGGAATTTCCCTATTTCGGAGGATTTTTTAGGGATTTTCCCTTTTTTTTAATTTCTTCATATCCTCTCTTCCTTGATTATTGTTGAGAGAGCATCAATAGGTTAAATTAGGAAAATATTAAAAAATATGAAAATTGTCTTATATTTAAGATTAGGATAAACTCCCCAAATATGTCTTAGATTAAGGACCGGCGGGAGTATAAAGCATTGGTGATACATGGGTTCTTTTCAAGTGCACCATGGCTTTCTCTATATATTTGTGTTTAATTTCAATATTTTCTGGGGTATTTATATTTGAGTCGAGATGGTTACTTTGAGTTGTTGATTTTTTTTTTATTGGGGCCATGTATAAGTAAGTTAATTGGAGTTGTTAATTGTGCATAACATGAACTATGCATTTTGATCTTTAATTTTAATCATAACTTTGTTTTTAAGAACTTAAAAGTGTCCGCGGTATACAAACTCTGACATAAATTGTGTGCAGCTCTGATTCATGTTTATTGCTGTCATACTAATATTTATTCTTAAGCATTCACATTCCTATTTTTGCGCTGATACAATATTTTCTAGGAACCTGTGATTTGGAATTTGTGCAACCAAAATGTGCAGCAGCTTAAAGACAAATACTATATCATTAATTTTAAAATATATTTTTTTCCAACTATGCTGATAATGATCCTGATTCTTGCTGTGGTCTGCAGTCAAGAAAAATACAAGAAAATGGCTGGAAACCTAAATGGTTCCAAAGAGATGGTGAAAACGGAACATTTCGATACATGGGCGGGTATTGGGAAGCCAAAGAGCAAGGAAAATGGGATGGATGCCCAAATATATTTAGTGCATTTAATGGAGACTTGGTTTCTCCTTTGGATGCATCTTGATTTCACTTCAGGTAAGGTAACATTTCATCATTTAATAGACTCTCTCTGAAGAACTTGTTTTTGTGTGCCTTTTCCTTTAGGGCTTGTTTGGTATGAGAGGAGGAGAGGGAAAGTGGCCGGATGGAAAATTTTTTTGAGATGGATTTGAAAAAATGAAAGATGTGGGGTATGAAGTTTTTAATTAAGTATTCTTACTTTTTAATCTTACATATTATCTATATCAAAATTTTATAACCCCACTTCTCCATTTTTTAAAAATTCAATTCATATAAATTTTCCTCCCCTCCCTTCCCTCTAAATCCCTCACACCTAACAGACCCTTAGAAATCAATTATACGTTTGCCTGCAACTTGTGTGAAAAACAAAACGCTTGGGTGCCATTTTCAGGCATTTATGGTTATGTTTTCCAATTAAGGCATGCCATATTAAAATATATTTTAATATACATGGTTCAGTATTTAATTGATTTGCTTCATATATATGAATGTTGATTGGGTGGTGTAATACCAAATCCCGAAAGTCACCTGAGTTTTTGTCTGGGAAAACTGTTTCTGTTTGGTCTCTGAAACGCATAATTATTACCACCATAGCTGGCCAAACCTGTGACAATGACCTAACAATAATGTTGCAGTTATGGGTAATGAAGGCAGAATTCAAACGGGGCAGTGTTATTAAGACAGAATGAAAGGGACAGTAGAACCTCCATTTAAATGGGGCCCTCTAAGTTCACAGCATAGGCACAACACAAAGCTACAACAACATTAAGCTTCGTTATTGCCCTTTTGTTGGTGATATGGAAGTGATAAACCAGAAGAAAGAAGGAACTAAAATAAGGCAACTCGTTTTATCTTTACAGTTGCTTAGCAAATATGGGATTTACTTGGAATAGCCTGTCAGCTGGACGACATATATTTTTGCTTGACCTTGGAAGCATTATTTACTTGATCATGTATCTATAGCTATGCAGAGTTTTTTTTTTTGGGTGCAGTCATAATCTCTGAGAAAATAACTCAGCTTAGCGAAGTCCTCACTATATTAGGAATATATATTGTAGTGTTATTATGTTGCCTTTTTTTAGAATAAAAATATTCTAGTTAGTATGTAGTGGTGTTGCTTCACCTTATGTATGATTCCCTCTGATATAATACAGCTGCTGCTACCTAGATGGGAACAGACATTATTTTCATTGTGGCTTGTATTTTATTAGAAATTAGATTAGATTACAAGATATATTTTTGTCCTCCGTGAATAAATATATATTTTTTAGTTATCGTGCTGTTTTAATATGCATGTTTCATTTGTATGTTGTTGAATGAGAAAGAACATCTTTAATTTGCTCATAATACGGTAGTTCTAGTGTGGCCAGTTGTCACGCAAAACCGAGTGGGTTCGGTTTGGACAGCTCATATACAACCCGTGCACTCCTTCCGGTCTTGCGTCCTCATTAAATGTAAATAATCCTTCTCCGTAAATTAAGTTTTATATTTATGATTAAATCATGAAAAATCGGATTAGATATTGAATCGGTTGGGTTAGATTGGGGTCGAATTAGGATTAAACCGGTAATAATAAAATAATGTAATTTAATTAAAATATGTAATAATATTTAAAAAAACAAAGACAATACTTAGTTTAACTTTAAGAAAACACTTTTATTTTTGTTATGGGGCAAAGTGCTTTCATATAATTTATATAATATTTATAAATTATATTTTAAAGCTAATTTTAACACTACTTCTAAATTACTTTCTCTTTCTTCTTCATCTGTTTCTTTTATCTGATCCCTCTCTCCCCCTTTGTGCCTCTCTCTCTCTCTCTTTCACGTGTTTTCATTTATGACTTGTCATATCATTAGTTTATCATATGCTCCCATAAGTTCTCTCTTCGTTTCCAACAATTACTTGTCTTCAGCTTATCAGTATTCACTTTCTCCTTCAAACTTCTGACGAATAGCGCTTCCATTTTCATATTCAAGTTCTTCTCGTAGCACATACTCTCCATCCAAAATCAAGTTCTTGTTAAAATACAGATGGACATGAGTAGAAAAAAAATGAAAAAGGTTTGAAGATACTCAGCTATTTGCCTTATCTCTTCTTTTCTTACTCTCTTCATCAATTGATTTTTGACTCTTTTCCGTTTTTCTCCAAGGGATTCAAAGTTTTTCTGGGTAAAAAACTAACCCAGTTGACCCGCTCAACCCAACGGTTTATTCTGATTCAGGCCAAGTTACATTGATTTAAGGCGAGTTGCACCGGGTTGAGTCTTCCCGGTCTATAACCTAAACCAAACCGAACTCTTGGCCGGTTCATCTGTTTTCGGTCTGAACCGACTGATTCGATACCGTTTTTCGAACATTGTTTAAGATAGAAGGCAGTAGCATCTTTGTCCTTATCATATGTTAATTTAAAATAAAACAGTATTTCCTAAAATTCGCTAATAAATCTCTTGGAAAACACCCCGTCTCTTTGATTTTATATACAAGTCACTTTAAGTGATTTAGTATGACTAAGAAAGTTGTCTTAACTCATCTTTTACTGTTCAAAAAAAAAACCCATCGATCTTTCTAATATTAATCAATTAGTTTTGATAATTTTTGTATCAATTTTACTCATGTCTCTTAATCCCTCCAATTTGCAAGTTGACTCATTGAGTTCTGAATTTATTGTTTTAGCTTAGAAAATCAAGTCAAGTCATTTATAAAAGTGTCCTAAGCAAATTATTTGTTTGGAATGATGGTTGGAGTTTTTAAAAGCTACTTTCTAATGGTGATTTATGGGATGTAAGATAAGTATGTGAGATGAGTTTTGTCTTAATTTGTATAAATAAATATTTTTAAGGTGTCTAGCTGTGAAATTGCTGCTAAAATTGTGAATTTGAACTCACTTCTAGCTCAGTCATGGTCAAAATCAGTGAAGTTGTCGTTCTTTAACTGAGTTGAGTAATGATTTTAGTGCTTTATATACTTTTACTTTAATGTTCCACTATTCATGTTGAACACTGGAGATATATTAAAATATTCTTCCTACTTCCTACTCCCTTTTTGTTTTTATTCATTTTTTTCCTTTTTGCTTGGGCTTGCATTTCATTCGAGTGTCTTGGAGGCTTCATGTCGAATCTTTATTTTTTTTATGCATGGGCTTGTTGCTTTTTTTTTTTTAAAATCTCAGAGGCCTTAGGTCCACAATACTCCTTTGTCAATTTCTATCTTGTTTTTTGGGTGTCCCATTGATTGAAGGATTTTCATACCATGTTGAATATAATGACTAAGGTATGTATTAAGCTGGTTTTTATATTAAAATGACTCAAATCTATTTAATAAGACATACTTCAATTATATATACCTCATTTTTTTTTTTTGGTTTACAACGGCATGGGTCGAACCCGTGAAGGGGGAAGAGGGAGTGGGCACTAAACCCACACATACGACTACTGCTCCTTGTATATACCTCACTTTAATGTTCAACTATTTGATATAGGATTCTCTCCACATATTCTAATATTGGGCAAGTCAGGGATATTTGAATCAAAGCTACAACTTGTTGGGGAAAAAAGGTTAATACAATATTTGATCATTTAAATTTGTCCTTATTTTGTTTTAGTTCATTAAGTTTCAAACCATGTGTTTTGGTCCCTCAAGGGGCAAAATTATCCAGTTTTTTATTTAATTATAGAAACCAATATATATATATATATATATATATTTGCCCAAATAGAAACCAATATTTTAAATAGAATGAATCATAATGACCAAAATCTCTAGTTTAAAATTTAAGGAACCAAAATCAAATTGAGGACAAGCATGAGGGACCAATATTTTATAAAAACCAAAGAAGAGGGGAGATGAAGAGAGAAGATATAAGTGGGGAAGCAAACTGCAAACCAGATATGTTGAGGCAAAATTTGTTTTGATGAAATATTTTGTTCCTTTTTCCAACATTTTTGTGCTTTTTATACATCTGCCTCAATGTATAATTTGTTTTATGGTTTTTCCATTTTTTATATTTGGATTAGCTTTAAGAGAATAGCTTCTTGAGAAACAATGATGAATTAAATTTAGAGAATAGCTTTTTTTTTTCTTTTTGTTACAAATAAGTTTAGGTGAGTTGGGTCCCAGAGGCTCACTAGAGTTAGGGCATGCTTTCGTACTCAAAGAAGGTTTACAAATGTAGCCAATAAGATTCTCACATTAGTGGGATTTGAACTCATGACATCTTGGTTATAAGCAAACTCTTTTACCAACTAGACCAATTTTTATTGGTGAGAATCGCTTTTGAAAAAGAAGGAAAAAATAGGTTATGAATAATCATGGTTTACTACCCGTAAACCAAAGTTTTCTTGCCAAAATAGATTGTGCAAAGAGTGTTTGAGTGTCTTAACTAAAACGATGATTTTGATAGGTAAAAGTTATTTTGGGTTTTTGACCATTGTTTGTCCACTTGGCCGTTGTAACCATAGTTTGAACTAAAGCCACGGTTTCAAAAGCTAAGCTCAATGTGTTTGGAAGGACTTTCAAAACTATGATTTTTGCCAAAACAATGGTTTCAAAAGTAAAGTAGCCACCTAAAATAGCTTTAAAATTTTTAAAATTATCCTTTATAAAACTCAATTAAGAGATGTTTAGTTAGTTAAATGATTGTTTAGTTGGTTAAAGAGTATCAAAGAAGTTATTATCTACCATCTAATACAAGAGTGAATTGGAGATTGGTTTTAATCGTAAATATGAAACCTCAATCTACTGTCCCCAATATTTATAATTTTTTGTTGAATTATCCCTATAAATTACACATATTAAGAGAATTTACATTAAATGTGGTTTCAATACAAATAATTAAAGAGGGTATTTTAGGGTAATTAATTAACATTTTTAACAGATAACTATTTTCTTTAATTCATTCATATTTGTTAAGTAGATTCATATTAAGTACCGATATGGTAATATACTTGAAAAGACATTAACGTTAATTTTTGACATACGACCTCCAAAAAAAGGGTCAGACCCCCGGGGGGGGGGGGGTGGGATTCACCCTCCATCATCATTTGTGGATATGTGATCACAATTGGGTTTGGAATAGCTTTTTATTCCCTATATCCTTGCTTCCTGTTTTAGGGACAAGACATGAGATGAGCCCTCAAATAACGTCATCTCATTTATCCCAAACTCTAGGCATTTTCACGTGCTTTCTTCTCTTTCAATATTCTCTTTCGCATGTTCTTCCACATTGCTTGTTTCCCGCCAGACAAATTCATTAAAATTATTAATTTTTTGGGGTCAAATTAAACGAAATTTTGAGTTGTCAGATGCCCGCTTCTAATGTTTTCGGTAATAGTATTCATCTATGCATGTGAAGTTTAGTGAACTGTGTTTTAAACTTTTAATTTGTTTTTGAACCATTTTTGTGTGTAGTCCGTGATTCTCATCTCGAATGAATCATTTCTCATTCAATGCACATATACCTGTAGGTCGGTTGTATATATATTTTTTCATCCAATCGCTCTCTCCTCTGTGAAGTTTCTCTCTCCCTCTACTAGGGTTTTTCTCACTTAGTGCTTTGTGTAACACTTTACATTTTTGCCCCTTTTATACGTGTCGGAAGCGTTAATATTCAATTCTTTAGGGGTTCATTTCTCATTTCTGGCTATTGAGCCGTTATTCTTACCATATTCATACATCAGAGTTAGTTTTATTTCTCTGTTGTTATTTTTAGTTTTAGTGATTCCGTTTACCATTCAATAAAAATTCGCATATTCATACTAGCATATTCATACATATACGTCAAGTGTAAATATTTTACATATAGTAAACATAAATACACTTGTCTCTTCAATTCTTTATCTTCTTTCTTTCCAGTTCTTCTGCATCATTCTTTTCTTTTGTATTCCCGTGCTTATATGGTTGGTGGGAGAGGGTGAGATTCGAGAGAATCTCAATAGCAAACATACAGACAATGCATGTAAGATGAATACCAGTGCATGATACGCTTGCCCTACATAGGCTTCTGTTCACATAATGATATTCTGCATGCTCAATGTTTCGTGCAACATACTTATGATCACAATAAAAACATAAATAAAGCTTCATTCATTCATGCGTGCTTCATATAATCAAGCAAAGTAATAAAGTAAATCAATACACAACATAAACATCACATACATCCAAGTAAGTAAGTTTACTACCTTTTATCTTTTAGTCCCATTTTGTACCTTTTCTTCCAACCATTACAGTTGTTTGGAAATTCTTCCATTTTTTTCTTCCTTATCATCTCATGGCCCTAGATACATAACCATACATTAGAGCCATGATAAATGAATGTCTAATGTGGCTACATAGGTCTTTAGGACATGTCTATTATATTTGGGGCTATATTTGTCCCAATTCTAATAACTTAAAACATTTTGGATGGTTAACTTTAAAGTTAACACATTAGGCCCAATGGGTATTTAAAGGGCCTACACTAACTCCAAGTGCTTAACTTAACCCTTGGAAGTTAATTTTATTACCAAATGCCAGTACTTTTTCATTTTTGCACTATTCTAGAAAGTTGGCAGATTTTCACTTAACTTTGAAAAATCATAACTAAATCTAAGAAAATTCAATTGCAGTGATTCAAAGTCCCAAGTGACCCTCATTAAGTTTACTTTAAAGGAAAAATATTAGCCACTTCCAATTACAGGGCTAAATTTCCAGAATCATCGAACAACATAACTAGTCCATAAAATGTTCCAGATTCAATGCCTAACTTCAAAAATTCATATCTCACAATCTACAAACCCAAATGACACCTATTATATATCAAATTAAAGCTTAGGATGTCAACTTCAAATATGAAAAGTTTCATGGCCATTGGATAAGATTTGATCATTCAAAAACTCATCACAAACTGACTACCTCCAAAAAACGAAATCTAGCAGCACTTATAAAAAAATTCAACTTTTGATTTTTCATTCCAACTCATTCAAGATTATAACAAGGGGTTATTCCAACACTGTTTTTTATGTAGAATTCATTTCTAACTTCAAAAAATACCAAAATAATTCTCCTTCCCCGATTTTTGCCCTTGAACGAAACTTATACCCAACAACAAAACCACAAACCAATCGGTTCAAAGCAAAGCCAACGCTTACTTATTCGCGTTTCTACAACTGGTTCGGTATTTCAGCAACACTCCAGCTAACTAAATGACACAAAACACCTCCAATTAGAAAACTGAGACCATAGAAATGAAGCTCTCAGTGAGTAGATCAACTTTCCTGAAGGACTTATCGGACGATAATGACAATTTGGGGCTGGAATCTGTTATAGAGTTTAGGAACTTTTACTATTCACACCTCTTCTCTCTTCTCCCAATTTCTTGGTGTTTTTCTGATTTTTCCTCCTCCTTATGGCCCTTTGACGAAATTTTAATGAGGAATGGAGGGATGAGATTAAATCTTGCCTTTGATTGCTTCTTGTTGTGCCAAGTGTCAAGTGATCAAACCATAAAGTGACACGTGTCTTAAAAAGTGGGTCCTTCTCCTTCTCTCTCCTCTTAGGTGTCCTTGATTGGTCAAGGGAAGGAGAGGCCTGACAATTTCCCTGGACTCCCAGGTTCGGTGTTCGGGAAGTCAAGTACGTGATCGGACCAGAGATCGGTGGATTCCCTAGACTCAGGTGCTAGTTGTCATCTTCCTAGAGTGCCACCTCAAAAGGAAAAAAGTAACCCTCATCATGAAGGACAGTTGTCACCTTCTTGGCAAGCCAACACAAAAGGCACTTTGTACTTTATCATAATGAGGGGATACTTGTCAATTACTTGTGGTGCCGGCATAAAAGTTGTGTCATCATTAGCTATCATGACTTAATTTATTAAAGTTACTTTATTGGTATCTACTCAAGTTTCACTTGGGACTTACTCGGATTACGTCACATGTATCGGAGACAGACGCCAGGTCAGAGTATGTGTATGGGTCTTATATGGCACCACAAACCGGTGTCTTTTCTAAAAAGTAGGGTACACATGTCTGTCCTAGAAATGCCATATGCAAACCTATATCAGCATGTTTCACTTGACCAATCAGTCCTATACCTTATGATGCAGCTAAGTGACATATTTCTACTAATATAATAGCACCGTATACGTTTCTTGTACACATTTGCACTGACAATCTAATCCAACTACCTACGCATACTGGGCCCTCTGCCAGGTAGGGCCAGAGCACGTAGTCCCCTAAAGTCTTTCTATCTCTTAACATTCTTGGGACTCTTCCCAAACTAGGCTTAGTAGTTTGCCTAATATGGCTTTATCCTTAAAGTCCTAGACCCAAAATTTGAGATATTACACTTTGGGTGCTTGACCAGTGGGTTTTTGGCATCTCTCCCTCCTACCTTCTATCGGAGGGAGGTTGTTTGGCATGGGAGCTCTTGTTTTGTGGGGTCTGGGTTTTTATTTCTATATTTGTTGTGAAGGTCATCTGGATCTGGGTGGTGGAAATTAAGGGGAAGGAGAGTAAGTTCAGCCATGGAAGGGTGGGTAGAAGTGATATAGAGGATAGGAAAACAAAGGAAAAGTATTGTACTAATGATCTCTTCACCGATTACATTCACAAAGGGGAGGTCATTGTTGAAGTGGAGGATCGAGGTTGAGAGTGGAGATGGTTTCGACCTTAATCCAGTAAGTTTCTCTATCCCATTCTCAACGATCTTCTTCTCAAATTTAGTGGCTTTGGGTTGGGGTTTGAGAGGTTGCGACGGTTGGAGTCTCTCTGGGCTGATGGATCATTAAAATTGATGAGGGAGCTCTTCTCCATGCAACAGTTATTGCGTGGTGATGGTGAATCTGCTCTCTTGGTAGCAGATGAAGTCTCGAATGGGATAAGACTTTTATGATCATTCTTTGAACTCACATCCTTTGTTTTCGACATGGTAATCGATTTCTCTTCATTCCTCTGGCAGCGGCGGTGGCACATTTAGCTTACTAACTTCAATCTAGGGTTAGGGTTTGGGAAGGATGTGTTGTTAGTGGTTAAGGTTATTTTAGTTGGGCTTGGGCCTTTTACTTGTTGTATTTGATTTTGGACCTCTGTGTTGTACTTTACTTAGAGTATATTTTAGTAATATAATCTATTTCTGAAAAATGAGGTTGTATATTTTTCCCCCTTGGATGGGAGCGAAATAAAAATTATTCAATGAATAAAAGTATCTTTTTGTTTTTTATTATAAATTTGGAAAAATTATAGAAAATAAAGGAAAAATTAAAAAGTAGCCAAAACGAAGGAATTTGACTAAAATTCACTACACCCAATAGATTTGTAATTGGTCTTGCTTAAAATGGTCCAAACTTTTAGGAAACCAAAGCTCATAATTTTTTAGGCAAAAATTTCAAAAAATTCCAACAAGCTTTAAAGAGAAGATGTAACCGAATTTCAATGAAACTCTAATCAATTTCCAAGTGTGTAACAC
This sequence comes from Inga leiocalycina, assembly GCA_963242795.1. NCBI lineage: Eukaryota > Viridiplantae > Streptophyta > Magnoliopsida > Fabales > Fabaceae > Inga > Inga leiocalycina. Next base: position 45,715,622 of record OY725332.1, read on the forward strand.
TTAGTTCCAATCGCAAATCAAGTTTATGAAAGAAAAATGCAAGAATTGTATGAATTAACTTGGAGACATGATGAATTCCAACAAATAAACTCAAGAACATATCAAAGTTAATGCAACAACACCACACATGAGCTACCAAGTTAAAACAATGCAAGAATGCAATGAATGCTATGCAAGCAAACTAAATGCAAAAATCCTAAACTATGTGCAATGAAAAACCAAGAATATGAAACTAACAAGCTTCACATGAGAAACCCCTTGTCAAAAATGAATTTGACATTTAGATTACCTAGGGAGCTAATTACTTAGCTCCTTGGCAACGACGTCATTTGATTTGGAACTTTTATCATTAACCTTGGGTCCACAATAAAAAATTAACTAAGGATTGAGTATAGGCAAACCTAGGATTGTTTTCTCTTCTTGAGGAGCCTTTTATTGATTCCTAAGTAATCTAAATGTCATGCAAATGTAATAAAAACAAGGGAAAATTGGTTTTGGGTCTTACGAATTAAGAACTAAAGGAGTAATGCCATTTAATTAAATGCTAAAATATTATTTTTGCTATTTTTATAAAAATGGTCAATGGAATTGGATTGAAAATATGAATGATGAAATGAGTTTTGGTAGCAAATTGTTGACTTTCCTAGCTTTTTAAAATGATTTGGGAGTTAATTTTGCATTAAGTCTAATTGAAAACCCTAAGCAATCACATTAGGTCTAATATACTGATTAAACCATAATTAGGATTTTTAAGGAATTTTCTGGGACATTATTGCTTGATTAAGCATTAATTTTAGTTGGGGACATTTGTATTGAATTAATTGTAATTAGGGGAAAAATGGTAATAATATGTTAATTATTCATGCAAATGATTTTTTAGACTTTTGATGCTACCTTGTGCTTAATCTTGCATTGCAGATGTTTAAGAAGAAAATTGGAGATTTGAAGGGTCAAAATTAATATTTTGAGGACTGGGGAAAATTACAGAAAAGGTCCCTAAAATCCACTGTATGAAAACTGGACTGGACCGGCTGGTTCGACCGGTTGAACCGGGAACCGGCTAGTGGTCCAGTTTGATTTGATGGTTAAACCGGGGAACCAGTCGAACTGGTCTGAAACTAGTTGAACCGGTCAGAACTGGTTAAAACCGGTGGTTCAACCAGTTGGACCGGTTCTTTTTTTCTTTTTATTTTTTTATAATTTTTTTTTCTTTTTTAGGGGAAAATTGGAAGTTGAAGACCAAAATGAAGAGAAAAATAGGTAAAGAAAGAACAAATCTAAAAAAAATGAAGAAGATAATGAAAAAAATTATTTAAAAAGATATAATAATTATAGAAAAGGAGATATCATTGCATAAGTATAGGCATTATAACTCATACTAATAGATTTTAATTATTTGTTTTCTAAAAATCTTTATTTTTATCTATAGAAGTTTAAAAATATATTATATATATTGCCATTAATAAATTATAATATTTTAATATGATCGGTTTAACTACCGGTTAGACTCTAGTTGACCCATTAACCCATGAACCTATGCTGTGGCCGGTTCATTGCCCGGTCTGGTTTTTCGTTCCTTGCTAAAATCTATGAAAATTACAAGTGAATGAAGAAAAGAGACTCAAGAAACTATAGAAAAGGACCCAAAAGTTTCAAAAATTACAGTTCTTCCCTATAAATATTTCAAAAATTTGCACTTTAGTCTCTCCTTGAAAAATTTTGAAGTTTGCAGTTAAGTCCTTGGTCAAAACCTAATTTAACCATAGCTTCTTCTTCTTTATAGACAGACTCGAGGGAGAGTTTTGAGTTAAGAGCATTGCGGAGGAATATTTGAATGGGAGACCTTCACAGAACCAGAGCTAGAGATGCAAAAAGGGAGGGTATTACCTTCACTTTCGCCTTCTTCTTCCTCGTCGACCTTCTCTCAACCACCATCACCATCAAACTTTCTTCTACCACTGGAGTCAAGAGCTTATTCTCTCCATCAGGCTCCATCGATAATGATAGTCGAAGTTTGAGTTTTGGTTAGCTCCATGGCAGTTCACCATCACCGAAGAGAGACACGTACCACTTTTATTTTCTTCACCACAGTTCACCATCACTACTTCCTCCATTTTTTTGGTGACCTTCTCTCTCTTTCGTTGCATTCCTTCTTCTTTACCATACCATTACTTTCACCATCCCTTACTCATTTCAGTCGAGCTTTACCATAACACAACCAACCACTGTCACCGGAGAAGAGAGACAAAACACCACCATCATCTCCATTTCAAGACCTTATTCTGGTGACCTTCCCTCTCTTTATTCTTACTAGAATTCTTCACTGTCACTGTCTTCCTTCACCGGTGCAAGCTTCAGGAGGAGATAGAGAGAGAGAGGCCACAGATCAAACTAGAGAACCATTTGTCCTTTCTTCTACATTTTCGGTGAGATTCTAAGCTTTCCGGTGAGGTTCATGAATTTTCTAGCAGGATCTATCTTTCCGGTGAGTTTTGCAGGTTTCAATGAGTGTTTTGAATTTTTCGGCGAGCTTGTTTCATAACTGGTTTAGTTTTAAGATTGTGTGGGGTTCTCTAATGGCTATATGAAGCTAATTTCTCTTGATTCTTGGTGGTAAAGAAGGTTGCTAGAGCTTCAATGTGGTAAAAGGGGAGTTTATTAGTTTTTCATTAACTCATTATATGTCTTTTTATTTGTTGGGTTTGATTTTATAATTGGTACTTATTTATGAGACTTGGATGAGTGTTTATTTGTCCTTGATGGATTTTTCTTGTGTTGAATTTTATATTGGCACATTTGGATTATATATTGAACTTATTTTCCCTTTGAATTAATGAAGTTATGTATTTTATGTGATTACTAGTGTGTACGATGAATTTATTTCAAATTGTGTTGCGATAGTGCTCTCAACAAAGAGGAAGCAAGTGCATTAAAATAATTTTCAAACATACATCAAGTGGTTTTTAACAATAATTTATCTAAGAAATAACTATGAATGCAATCGTAGGATTAGTCATTAATTAGGTATATTGGGCTCAGCGCGATTGCTTGAGGTTTTCAATTTGATTTAATGATAAATTAACTTCCAAATCATTTTAAGAAGTTAGGAAAGAGGTTTACTTTTCTACCAAGATTTATTTCCTCATTTCCATCCCATTTTTATAAAAATACCAAAAGCAATAGCTTAGCATTTAATTAAATTGTATTCTTCTTTTAGTTATTAATTTTAAATAAAAACTAAAACCAATTACCCTTGTTTCATTACAATTGCATGATATTTAGATTATCTAGGATTCAATAAAAGGCTCATCGAGAAGAGAGAACGATAATAGGTTTTCCTATACGTAATCCTTGGTTGATTTTTGATTGTGGACCCCAAGGCTAATGACTAAAGGGGTTTCTCATGTGAGGCTTGTTAGTTGTGCATTTTTGGTTTTTCTTTGTATATAGTTTAGAATTTTTGCATTTAGGTAGCTTGTATAACATTTATTGCATTTTTGCATTGTTTTGACTTTGTAGCTTCTATATGGTGTTGTTGCATTAACTTTGGCACCATGTCTCCAAGTTAATTCATAGCATACTTGCATCTTTTGGCATTTTGAAACTTCTCTTTCTTTTTCATTTGCGTTTGTATTTTCTTATATTCTTTTTTTTTTAGTTTTCATAGTTTATAGTTAGATAGTCATCTTGTAATTCATTAGGGATTTATTGTGTTGAATTCTTATGGCTTGGTTTAATGGTAATCAAGATTCACCATTTCAATATCACTCTTTTGTAGGTGATTCGATTAGGAAGAAAGATCCTATCTTTAAATCCATTGATTCCATTCAACATACAGTGTAACTCCTTCAAGTTAAGTTGGGGAGTCAAGATAGAAGTCCAATTGGTCAAGAATGTCATGATCCATTTCACTATCTATACCATGAACCTTTGTAATATCTTGAATTTTAGGCTTAGAGGCTTGAGAATAAACTTGAGTCAAACAGGCTACCAGGCTCGGGTTTGGTAAGAATCTTAAGAATATCCAAGAGCCATAATGACTTTTAGAGACGTATTTGGATCGGAATTAAGTATGGGATTAGTTCTAATTAGTCAAAGGAAATACCCAATTCCTTTATCTAAAGTCAAATAGGATACAAAACCTAACTTGGATCCAAAAAGAGAGGGAATGACATCTTCGAAGAAGGAAGATAAACAAAAGAAAAAAACAAATGGCAATTCAATTAATATTGCCATGACCAAGGGTAAAAGAGACAATTGTCATTTAATCTTGAGGTTAAAATTGGAAATGAAAATGAAGGGCTAGGATTTGCTCTTCAAAAGTAAGAAGTAATCATGAGATCAAAAAGAAAATTAACCCTCCTTATACAAGGATTAAATTTTGGTCAAAACAAGCAAAAAAGAAGGAAAAAAAGTTTTAGTCAAAAAGTCAACTTTTCAAACTTGGAACTTAATTGACCAATGGCAAGACAAAGTGAAGCAAGATGGTCAACATTTCCTCTTCATTTGGACAACATATTTCATCCAAGAAGAAGAGGAAGGAGGAAACAAAAAATCTTCATCAAAGTCAAATTAACTACACATGGTGAAATAGACTAAAGCTTATGTAAGAAGAGTTATTTTGGACCATATACTTTTATTTTTACCTTGGATAACTTTTGGCCAAGTGATTAAAGGCAAAGGAAGAGAAAAAAAAAATCAGAATATCACACTCTCTCTCAGTCTCACAATTTGGCCAACCAGCTCCAAGAAAGACAAAAGAAGAACAACTATAAGGTGAGCACGTCTACTTAAATTTTCAAATTGTAAATCACTTCTACGGCTCAAATACTCGTCATAAATATTGTTCCCCTTGATGAGAGCTTCATTTTTATGGTTTTAGAATTTCAAGAGGAGGTGTTTTGAGTCATCTAGTAAGAGCCAAAGTTGGAGAACCAAAGAAAGAGGTAACTAAGAGTTTCATTTTGAGCTATGGATTGTGTTGATTGGTTGAGGATTTTGGCATGTGAATTTCTACTCTATTTTCGGTTAAGCTAGGGTTTTGAAGTTTCATGGTGTTTTGATTGTATAAATGGTGTCTTGTGGTATTTAATGAACATATGAAACTAGTTTGAGGCTTAAATTGGAAGTTTGATAATTGTTGGATTGTATGTCTAAATTCTATCAAAACATGACATATATAAGGGGTTGGTTTGATGAAACCATTATTTTCTACCTAAAAAACTGTGTGGGAATAGCCCCTGGTTAGGAATTCTAGATTATTGGAATAAAATACCTAAAACTGGATTTGCTGCCAGTTTAGGGTTTCTGCGTGGCAGCCCGAATGTAATGTGTTTTTGGATAAGTGAATGTTGTTCAATAACTATGAGATTTTCTAGAATAAAAGTAGACTAATCAAGCTTTAATTTGACAGGTCATATATGTCAATAGGATCTATACACTATGAGTTATGCATTTTTGAAGTTGGTCATGTAAAATTGGAATGTTTCTGGAATAGTGTCCAATGAATGGTAATTCTGGAATGCTGTGTATCCAATTGGCTTAGGACAATATTTTTTCCTAAAACTATACTCAGTAAGGGTTACAACCTTTGGAATCACTACAATTAGACATTTTTACAAAAAGATATGAATTTTCAAGTTTTGATGAAAATTCTTGCAGTTTTATGTTAATGTGCGAAATTAAGAAGGTAATGGCAAAATGTAATTACCTTGAACTTTAAGGGTAGAAATAAGCACTTTGGGCTAGTTTGACTACATTACTCCTTTATTTGACTTAGTGTACAAATCCTAATGATAACCAACTCAAGTGTCTTGAGTTATCAAAGAATTGAAATAAGTAATAACTTGTCTGTCCGTAAATCTAATTTATAGGATGTGACATTTACCCGGAATGCCCAAGAAACTGGGAACAAGAACAAAACTTGGAAACGCTACCAGGCAGTAACTCTTTCTCTTATAACATATGTATTGCTTTGCAGGTATAATTTAACCATTGGCATTGTGGGGACGGGTAGCTCTTATGTATGATGTAATGGCTGCATATTGATGAATATGTTGATGTGATAATTGAGTTTGCTTATATGATGATTGTTTAACATGCTCTGTGTATTTACATATCCTATTAGTGATTGATGTTGCTATTGAGATTCTTTTGAATTTCACCCCTTTCCAATAACTAACCTATGGCAAAGGCAAGCTACTCGAAGGGCAAGAAGGTAGTCATGGACAAGTAAAGGTTGCGACTGGAAGATTAAGAATTTTTTATGGTTATTTGATTTGATTACTATATATGTTGTAAACAACTTGAGGGCACGGATACAATACTAGTTGTTACAATAATAACAATAGTTGTATGAGCGTGTAACAAGTCAGTAATTGATCTTTAATGTGTTAAAGAAATTAAATTAGGGTGACTATAAGATAATAGCCCAATAGCTAGCAAAAAGAATATGAATATCAGTAGAAATGTGCTCTGATATTAATAAAAGGAATTAAAAATGGGTAAGTTATGACGTAATTGCAAACCTTTGTGAATTTATTTTGAAGTAACAAAATTTTCTAGAAAAACCCATTCAATGACAGGTTAAAACCTTGTATTATTATTGGTATTTAATTAGTTTTTCAAAGGTTTGTAAGTCCCAGGATATAAACCTAGCTAAATGGTTCGAATCCAGTATGCGTTTAAACTCATCTAATGATTATGGTAAGGAGGGTGTTACAACGTTACCAATAACCTTCATTCCAGCCTAATCACCCACCACACCCACCCTATGGATTATACCATAAGCCTTCTCCGTCACCATATAATCCATATTATAAGCCTTATTCTTATCCTTCCGTTAGCCATCTAGCTTAATCACAAGCGCACGGATCATCACACAAGTGGTATGATAATATCGTTCCCATGAGGACTATGGAAACAATGAGTTAATTAGCAAACTTATGTTCTTAATTAGGTTAAGTGAGAGTAATTTGAAAGACATTTTATATTTAAGAATTAATTTATTAAAAAGAATTTATTCAAGAACTTCAAAACGGGAGGAACCTAGGATTACTTATCCCTATTGTACTTCATAAGACTAACTTAAATCTTAAATTGATAATGAAAACTTGTGCTTGTCAGAGGTTCAAAATTAATCGATAAAGCTTTCTCAAGTCAAAACCAATTTTATATGCTCGATTAACATAGGCAATCCCTTGTCTCAGTTAAAGAAAACAATCATTAAGCTCTAACCTCAATTAGACAATGTTAGGCTAATAGATATAGCTCTAACTCTATTAATAAAACATCCATTTAACCCCCTAAACTTCAAGTCTAGCATGATTTTATCTAAGTTCTATAATTAAATTAGTTTTCTCAAATATTACTCAATTGAACCCAACAATTTAAGTTGTGGCCAATCACCCAGAAGCATTAAGTATGAGATAAAATTAACACATAAACTTCATTAATCAATAAAATAAATAAATAAAAAAGTCTTAATCCATCTAATAGTTCAAAGCAATTATTGAACACGAAATTTAGCTCCTCATAGTCATAACCAAAACTAAATCAAAGTAATAATAATCCACAGCAAAACAAGAGTTTATTGAAAGGAAAGAGAAGAAATTAATAAAACTAAAAAATTGAGCCTCAAATCTCTTCTAAGTTTCAATTCCTTGGCTTTAATTGCCTTCGATTCTCTATAACGTCCTCTGATACAGTGCACGACACTTCTGGTCTTCAAATCAGTCACCTCCACAGTCCTCACGTCCTCCTGTGAAGATGATGACAAAACCCAAATGCCTTTCCTTTTGTATGTACCTAAACATGTGTTCTCTTCCTCCCATCCTGAAGAAGCTTAACCCCCTATATATAGGTCAGGTTCCTAGATTCGCATTCCATAGAATGCAATATCCCTTTAGCAAAATAAAATCAAACAAGATAAAAAAAATAAAAAGATAAAAAAATAGATAATGATAATAACAAATAATAAATAATGATGATGATTAAAATATCTTTTCCCTTATATCTTAAATTTATTAATATTATTATTTTTATCTTTATTATCAAATCATTATTTTTATCCTAAACTTTGATATTTATAATGAAATCCCTCTAAATTGATATCTTATTAAAATTTGATTAAAATCCCTTTGATGTAACCTAGATGACTCCCAAATATATTAAAATATATCTTAAAATTATCTAAAAATAGGGAGTCATCATCTTCACCATACAATTGCATGCCATATCATGAACTTCCTTCTTCATTCCATCCCACTTCTTGATTAGGTCATCCACCTTATGGACCATTTGAGCCACCTTATAGACCTCCTTCCCAACCATATTTGCCAAACCAAGAATCTTCCATTTGTGAATTCATTAGAGAGTTCCAAAACCAAATGACTTAGATTATAAATGAGGAGCGGTCATACAAGGACACCTTTGCTCATCAAATGGTAGTGATTTAAGAGTTTTAAATTCAAATACATGACCTTACCAAAGAGTAGTGGTTACAAATGGACTTTATTATCAGAAGAATGGAACACCAAGAGAAAGAGAATGAGATATAGTAAAAGGAAATTGAGCGTCTCACTTAGCAATCACAAGTGTTGAAGAATTTCCAAGAAAATCCCCCTTCATACACATACATAACGAGTGGATTAAATCCTCCTTCTATGGTCACACATATACAAGAAGCGGAGAAAAGAGAAGAAAGCAATGAGGAGTTGGAGAAAGAAATGGAGTAGCTTGCACAAAAGTATTTTAAGTGCCATACTCTACAAGAGACTCACCCACTACATACACTTCCATATGAGTTACCCACTCCAGCATACCATGAGTTTCTATCCTAACCCTATACTCCTTAACCTTTCAGACTTGATGCCTTCCTCACATTGCTATATATGGATGCCTAAACTCTTACCTTAAGAACAATGTATGACCGACTAAAGGTCCAGCAACAATAATTATTCATGCTCAAGGAGGCTCTTGGACTCTTTGAGGAAATGGAGGATATTGAAAACTTTATCAAGGCATTTTTTGACTATGTGCTATGGATAAAGACTGAGGAAGAAGAAGGAGTTCTATGGTCCTATAACTCCAATAATGATGGGGAAACCGAAGAGTAAAAGGCACATGCTACTTCACAAGTGGAAGATTCCAATCCTTTGTAGCCTATTCTCACACAAGCACAAAAAGTGAAGTGAGTATAAAAGAGTATTGAAGAGTCTTCTCCACTATTTGATAATGATTCTATCCTTGTAGAAGTAGATTCTCCTACTGCTTTAACTAATGAAGCAATTAATGATTTGAATGATATTGGGGTGGATGAAGAAATCATTATTGAACCCTTCAAATATTTGAAAATGTAATTGCTTAACCTATTGGCTCTAGTTGTAATGATTCGATTGTACTTGTTGATGAGTGTGCTCTTACTTCATTTTGTGATGCTTTAACTGTTGAAAATGCTTCTTTTCATAGTACTAGGGATGATTGTGATAAATTGATTAAAGTATTTTCATGTTCTTATGTGGAAGATCAAATATGTGTAGACTGTTATCATGAAAAATGCCACTTGCTTGTTGAGTTTTGAAAGAAGGAATTTAGTGAAGCAGTTGATTCTACTATTTATCTTGATGCACCTACTTGTACTATTAATGATTGTAAGCATGATAATTGTGAAAATGATGAATCTTGTATGAATGCTAATATGGTTGATGTGAATGAGACAAACCATAGCCTAGTAAAATATCTTTCTCTTGATTCTAATGAATTGCATAATAGTTTAATAAGGGAAGATTTAAATATTTTGATTGATGATTTTGCAAATGAAAATGAATCTTTTATATGATTCTTTCTTGTGATTTGCTACTCGATATGAAAAAGCAAAATGATACTTTTGAAGTTTAAAAGTTTGGGTGATTACTTCATCAAGTCTCTTTCTTCTTCCACTCTTTTACCTCCCAACTCTTATGATTGCAATGATGATGTGGTGTGCTCCAACACTAAGTTGGATTTCACACCTTTTACTTTACAAACGCAAGAGAATTTTCAAAAATTAAGTGTTTGTTTGCCTCTTATTGATAGGAGTGCCATTGTTTTTCTTAGATGTGATAGTCACTTGGAGAGTTTCATTCCTAAAATGTCTTTGCTTCATTTGAAATCTTTCCATGCTTCTATTTTTAGATGTGATACTGTTGTTTGCTTGTCTTATTGGCAAGTACATTCTTGGAAAGGTCGTTGGAGGAACCAACATCCACCTTACATTCTTGGGCCTCTTCTAATTAATCATGAGCCACCTCTACTAAGGAAATTCAATGTAGGAGAAGATGTTTTTAAGGACAAATTTATGATTCTCATCAGGGATGAGAACTTCTCCTTCATGGAACTCAAGATATTCTAACACATGTCTCTTTTCTTACTTGTTTTCTTCCTAATTCTTATGATTATTTTGGCTTAATTGTTGTATGAGGAAGATCAATGTGGGGGAGGGACACAATTTAGTAGAAAAAGTAGAAGTAATATACTTTATTAAGAACTCCCTATATATGCTTTGCATGTTTAGCTACTACCTTACTTAATTACTATTGTGCCTTGAATTTCAAATCGCTAAGCATTCTCTTTAGAGTGTTTTTCCACATTGAGGACAATGTGTTGATTAAGTGGGGGGGAGAGGGGGAATACATTTTTAAATCCTATTAATTGGTTATTTTTAAATGAGAAAATGCCTTAAACTAGAAATTTTTTCAAGAAAAAAATTCAAGAATAACTTACTTTGATGCATGCCTTAAGTGGTAAAGGGTTGCATTTGCTACTTTGGAAATGTGATTTGTAGGAAATTCTTTGAGCTTTCATGAGATCTAATGTTTTGGCAACTTTTTAAAACCATGTTTTCCTTTTCAAGTGAATGGGAAGAGATATGAACTCACAATTAGATTTTTACTTACTTCTTGTTTTGAGAAAAGAAAGTTTCTATATCATTAATGCTTTTAAGATTTGAGCATAATTATAATTGATTTCAATATTTTGATTGATTGTGTTTGTATTGTTAACATTTGGAATAGTTAAGAAGCTGTTTTGTGGTTAGCTTACTATAAAATTGATTTTGTTAGAATGTACATTGGAGGGGGAAAAAGCCCTTGTTGGAAGATTATTTGAGCCTTGAATTCTTTTTATGTATGCATGTTCACTTAGTTTTTCACCTTTTAGAACTTGTTTCCTCTCTTTTTTGAAATGGCATTTGCATTAGTGTTATGAAAATGAAAGATGCGTTCAATTTTAAACCCTTTCAACCAAACACAAACCTACATTCATCTACCCTTTTATATACCTCTTTGATCCATTCTTATGTTGTATGCATGTCATTGATTCATAGTGTTCATGGTATTCTAAAATCAAAGTGATTTGCCAATAGAAAGTTGAACAATGTATATATTGAAATGCCATATATATAAAATGAGAGAGAAGAAAAGTATTGAAAAAAAATATAAAAGTGTTTTGTAGATAAAATAAAAGAAAAGAAAAGAAAATGAAATATTAAGAAGGCATTTGTTTATGATTTAGCAAAAGAATTGGCAAAAGTTGGTCAAGTTATTTAGATACCATGAACTTGCTCATTACCTTTATCTTGCATATGAACAATTTTTTTTAATTTATCCATTCCATCTTGCCTTCATCCAATATTACAAGCCTTTTAAGTCCTCTTGATTCATTACATTAATGGCTATTAGTAGTGGAGATGTTAGAGTTGTTATAAGCTTATGGTAAGGTGTTGATGATATGAACTAGAGTGAAATTATTCCAATAAGGTAAGATGAGTTAAACACCAATACCTTGAGAGTTCTCTTATGCTTTATTTTAATATTTTAGATTGTGTAGTTATCTAATTTCTTTGCATTACTTGACTATGACTAGTGTTGGCTGAGGAATTTGATTAATTGATCCATTACTTTCTAATTGTGAAATTCCTCATCTTTCAAATGCATTGGTGATTTTAACTTAGAAGATTGTACTCAATTGCCTTTGTTCAGGAGCATAAAGGTCTAAGTGTGGGGGAATTGATTGAATCATATTTTTGAATGAATTTTCATAATTAAATCGGGACTTTTAATGCATTTCCTGGGATATTATTGCATGATTAAGCACTAATTTTCGTTAAAAACATTTGTATTGAATTAATTGTAATTAGGGGCAAAATGGTCATAATTTTTTAAATTATTCATGCAAATGATTTCTTGGACTTTTGATGCTACCTTGTGCTTAATCTTGCATTGCATGTGTTTAAGAAGAAAATTGGAGATTTTGAAGGGTTAAAATTAATATTTTAAGGATTGGGGAAAATTAAAGAAAAGGTCCCTAAAATCCATGGAAGTTACAAGTAAATGAAGAAAAGGGACTGGGGAAAACTACAAAAAAGGACCCAAAAATTTCAGAAATTATAGTTCTACCCTACAAATATTTCAAAAATTTGCACTTTAGTTTCTCCTCGAGAACTTTTGAAGTTTGCAATTAAGTCCCTAGTCAAAACCTAATTTGACCAAACTTCTTCTTTCTTTAACAGACGGACCCGAGGGAGAGTTTTGGAGTTAAGAGCGTCACAGAGGAATATTTGAATGGGAGACCTTCACAGAACTAGAGTTGGAGATGCAGAGAGGGAGGGCTACTTCTTTCACCATCACCTTCTTCTTCCTCGTCGGCCCTCCCTGAACCACCATCACTACCGAACTTTCTTCCACTGCTAGAGTTGAGAGCTTATTCTCTCTATCAAGCTTCATCAATAATGACAACCAAAGTTTGAGTTTTGGTTAGCTCTATGGCAATTCACTATCATCGGAGAAGAGAGACAAATACCACTTTCATTTTCTTCACCACAGTTCGCCGTTACTACTTCCTCCATTTTTTTCGGCAACCGTCTCTTTCTTTTACTGCATTCCTTCTTCTTTACTGTACCATTACCTTTACTATCTCTTACTCACTACAACTGAGCTTCACCATAACACAACCATCCACTGTCGCCGGAGAAGAGAGACAGAACACCACAATCATCTCCATTCCAAGACCTTATTCCAGTGAGAACCATTTATCCTTTCTTCTGTCTTTCTGGTGAGGTTTTATGCTTTCCAGCGAGATTAATGAATTTTTTGGTAGGATCTGTCTTTCTGGTGAGTTTATTAGTTTTTCATTAACTCATTAATTGGTACATGTTTATGTGACTTGGATGAGTGTTTATTTGTCCTTGATGGATTGTTCTTCCGTTCAATTTTATATTGGTGCATTTGGATTATATATTGAACTTATTTTCCCTTTAAATATATGAAGTTATGCATTCTAAGTGATTACTAGTGTGTATGATAAATTTATTTCAAATTGGGTGTCGTGATAATGCTCTCATCAAAGAGGAAGCAAGTGTGTTAAAATAATTTTCAAACATACATCAAGTGGTTTTTAAAAATTTATCTAAGAGATAACTATGAATGAGATAATAGGATTAGTCATTAATTAGGTATATTGGACTCAACGCTATTGCTTGAGGTTTTCAATTTGACTTGATAATAAATTAACTCCCAAATCATTTTAAGAAGTTAGGAAAGCCATTTACTTTGCTACCAACATTGATTTCCTCACATCTATCCCATTTTTATAAAAATACCAAAATCAATTGCTTAGCATTTAATTAAATTGCATTCTTCTTTTAGCTCATTAAAGTTAATGGAAAACCCCTTCACAAAACATGATACATGAATAAAGCTAATAGAAAACCCTTTTTATGCTCATTAAAGCTCTAGCCACCTCGTCACCACCAAAACTCTAAATAATTAGCCACTGATGGCTCTAATGGTAATCACTGATGGTTTAAAACTCAGTAAACCCATTGTAGATACTGAAAAACTAAATTTAATTGGGAAAATGATGTTGTGCTTTCGGGTTTAGTACTAAAGTGAGGGAAATAGGAGAATCTAGAACATTAGATGGTAAAGGAGAGTGAACCGACGGTGGTGGTAGTAATTCTGGTGGCTGTTCTAGTAGATTGTGGTCTTCTTCTTCCTCCTCCTCTCTTCCATTATCAAGAATCACGCTCAAGGTCTAGCTCCATCTCCAATGTCCGTTACTTTGCTCTATAGTGATGGTGGTGAGAATGATGAGATGGTGGTGATGAAAGGAGAGACAGTAATGCCATGTTAAAGGTCTCTCACTTCCATGGAAACTTAAACCCAAATTGTGCCCCCTGGTTTTAGCCTCTCAGTCATGACACTAAGCTTCGATGATAGTGATGGTGGTAGACTAGGTTGTCAGCGAGGATGGAAAAGAAGGTGAATATCGCCGGCGACAATGGTGGATGGAGATTGGGGATCGAGCAAGGTGAAGGTCTTGTTCCATGCTTGTTGGCACTCTTTATTATGAAATTCAAGGTAAAGGTGTGTTTTGACCAGGGACAAAAATCAAATTTTTAAAAGTTTGTGGAGGGACTAAACTATAAATTTTGAAACATATGTGGGGTCAAATTGTAATTTTCAAAAACTCTGAGCTCTTTTTTGTAATTTTCTCTGGTACTTTTCTTTATTGATTTGTAGTTTCCTAAACTAATCTATAAAGAAAATAAACCCAAAATATAATACTTTATATTCCAAAAATCAATCAATTAAGGTAAATCATGAAATATATGACATATTTACCCCTTTTTAACCTTAATTTCATGCAAACAACTTTACTAACAATTAATCATAATTAATGCAATTTAAATCCAAAAATAGTGATAAAATCCCCAAATATCCCATAAAATAGCTTACCAAAATATGGATCAATTCAAAAATATACCTTTTTTGTAATAAATGGTATGACAATTGGTATGAATCAGAACCTTCTATATTTTCCTCGTGTAGTCCTCTTCTCTGCTTTCACCACACCTCTTGCGCCAGCCTATCTATATGGTTGGTTGGGGGAGGGTGAGATTCGAGAGAATCTCAGTAGTAAACAGTTACTATAATGCATGTAAAATATATGCTATGTGCATGACATGTTAGCTTTAACTAGATGCATGTCCCATAATGACATTTCTGCATGCTTAATGTTTCATGTAACATACTCATGGCCATAGTATAAAATATTCACATAATTTATGAAAGATAGAGTTACCACCTGTCTCCTTTATCAATTTTCAGTTGTCCTAACTTTGATTTCAGCTCGAAAAATTTCCAATTCCTATCAAAATTTAAGGTACCAAGTAAATGGTTATTACTTGTACCCTTACTGCCTTTAAATCATAGTATCTATTATAGTTTGAATAATTTCTTCTCAATACAACTCTGCTTAATGTAGTTTCATAGTTTTTCATCAAACTGGAAGATTTTCAGTCAACTTTGAAAAATCATAAGTAATTCTAGGAAATTTCAAATTGATTGATTCCAAAGCCTAAGTGAATCTCTTTAAGTTTATTTTCACGGAAAAATAACCAAGTCTAGTCATTACAACCATAGTATTCCCAGAAATTTGCCAAAACCTTGTTGTTCCAGATTGTACTCTAGAAACATAGTCAAACTTTGAAAAATCATAAATTTTAATGTACTGGGCCAAATGGCTTATATGAATATCAAAATAGAAGCCCCTGATGTCTACTTTCACCCTATAAAATATCAGGCAATTTGGATGAGGTTTGACCACTGAAAAGCACGCCACAACAATACTGGTGTCCAAAAACAAATCTGGACAGCAACAACTCCAATCTTTTAAAAATTCTAGAATTATGTATAATCATCCAAAAATTACAAACACTTGTAATTTCACATAAATTTTTGTTTAGAATCCAATTGAATACTCAAAATAATCAAAATCCAACTCCTTCCCTAGATTTTATACAGAACTTTACAGAACCCTTTCCTAAAGAATCCAATTTTGCAAATTAAGCTTCAAGACTTATAATCTAACATCATTAAACCTTCTTTAACCCATTTCTCATGATTACAAGACCATTAAGCTTCATTTTAATGGTGTTAGAAAATCAGGGCAGTAACATAATTCCCTGAATAATTACTGAAACATCACAATATTCGGCTCAAATCGAAGCTTACGCTTACCTGACTGTGATTCTGTAACCAGTTCTTGATTTCGGTAGTACCTACCCTAAGTAGATGACACCAAACTCCATCAACCAAAAATATAAAACCATAGAATTGAAGCTGATGATGAGGAGAAGAAGATTTGTGGAGGACTCTTCGGACGAAAGCTACGATTTGGTAGTGAAATCGGTGAATTTTCCCTAGAGTTTTTACTATTCATCACCTTCTTTCTTCTTGCAAATATTTTTTTTGCTCTTTTTCTTTAATTTTTTGAGCTTCTGGACGTTTTAATGGATAGAGTAAAGTTAAATTTTCCAAAATTACCCTTACATTTTGTGATTTTTACACTTTGATGAAAATCAGGCATAATTTTCATCAAACTTTGAAAATTTATATCTTTATTTATAGACATGCTATTGATATGATTCTAAAGGCTAATCAACCCTTATTGAGTCTAGTTTCAAGAAAAAAAAATTGTCTTTATCCAATTGGAAGATCAAAATTCTTAGAATTTAAATGTTTGGACGCTATTCCAGAAAGTAGCTAGTTTTACTGGGTAAACTTCAAAAATTCATAACTCTTAGTGTACAAGTCAAAATAATTCATATACCTATAAAATAAATCTTGGAATGTCTACTTTCATTTTGAAAAATTTCATAATTTTTGAACATCATTTGGTCATCTAAAACCAAATGACAATCTCACTGTCTCATAGTAAATTTTCACACGCAGCATAATTAAATTCTCCAAAATTTATCCTTGATTATATTTGCTGAATAAATACACATTGAATCTCTGGTGTATGAATTTTGGGATATTACATTCACTATCTAGATCGCCCTTCCCATGCCTGTCTATTGGTCTAATTGTGTTCAGCTTGGGCTACTGTTCGATTCTAAAATCCCAAATTTACAATAAATGCGTTATTACTCATTCATATTTTATTCTAAACTCATCGTGTTGGTTATCTTTGCTTAAAACTACAAAATTATAAAAATGCCCCTGGAGACTCGGTCTAAGTCCCTTTGTATTTGATCTAACTGTACTTTATCAAAAATTATGACCCGGGCTATTCCTATACAATTTCGCGTGTAGAATCCACTTTTGACCTCAGACTTGTCAATATCATGCTCAAATTACATAAACAAAAAGCTGATAGAATTTCATCAAACTTTGAAAATTCATATATTTATTTATCAATATTCAATTTCAGTGGTGCGTGTAACATCCCAAATTTTATTCCCCAATATGCCTTGTAAACACTTGTGGCATTTAATAAAATGGAATAGTGCATTTTGGATAATATGATTATGCTTCTAGTGAAATTTTCTGTGAGGCAATGAGATTGTCATGTGATTTTGAATGAACAAATGATGAGCAAAAATTATGAACTTTTACAAGGAGAAAGTAGACATCCTAAGATTTAATTTGATAGGTTATATGAATCATTTGAAACTCTATACAGAAAATTATGAATTTTTGAAGTTAGCCCAGAAAAAATGTGAATTTTCTGGAACAACATATGAAGATTGAAAATCTGGGAATTTTAGGCTTCTATTTAGCTAAAGGCTATATTTTTCCTTGAAATTAGATGCATTAAGTGTTCTATAGCCTTAGAATTACTCTAATACAATATCTACAAAATTAGGTATGATTTTTTAAAGTTTGGGCAGAAAATTTGCCAGAATTTTGTAAAAAATCGAAAATGGTAAAATAATTATTGAATAATTATAATATCTTATAAAATCATATTTCATCATCTTCCTCCTCCTATTTCCGTCATTTTTGATGAAACAAGAGAGAGGAAGTGCAGATTTTTCCTAGAGAGGGAAGGATAAGAGAACATATACTGTAGGTTGATTTTTTCGGTAAATCCTTACCTAACGTGTATAACTCTGCTCATAATTAAGTATCTTTTCTATGTCAATTCAGTTTTGTGAAGCTCTAAATTTGTTGTTCTAAGGCTAGGGTTTTCAACCACTTTGAGAGTAGAAAGAAACACGTCTGCGGAGTCAGAATCAAAAAACCCCAATTTTTTTGGGGAATTTTTATTTTCAATCAATGCTATTTTAAAGGGGTTAGAGTTGGATTTTCAATGTTTTGATGGTTTTATTGAGTTCAGGAGGGAAAATTAGGTAGGGTTATAGTTGGACACTTTTTTGGAAAAGCCCGAAAAAGCATAATTACGAAAACGCCCATGAAACCCTAAAATCGGGGCTGCCAAGGGCATTCTGGTTTTTTGGTATTGAATTTGGTAATTTTGAGTCCAAAAATGGATTTATTGGATAGAAATAAGTCAGAATAGCCCTAATCAAAATTTCAGGAAAAATACAGTTGGACCGGGTACAGCTGGGCTGGTTCAGGACCTTGGGGGCATTTTGGTAAATTTTCACCATAGGCTAATATAACCATAGTAAATACTATGTAAGTGTCTAAAATAGTACATGAATAGGTTTAAACCTAATTCGTGTACATTTGACATTTCAGGACCGAGTTGAGAGCCAGTTGGTGGCACGCTTTACAAGGCGTACGTTTTAAAGCAAGAAAGAGTTAAGGTAGGGGACTTACCTTACTTGCATGTATTTAATATCTCTACTTGTGTCATGATGCCTGTGATTGCTTTACTTGATTGTGTAGAGCATATTTGAATAAATGAAGCTCTGTTTCTGTTTTGCTGTGGTCATAGTTTTGTTGCATGAGACATTGGGCATGCAAAAATGTCATTATGGGGTATGCATCTAGTTAAAACTAACATTTAATATACATAGCATCTATCATGCATGAATTATGGTATCTATTTCCTACTGAGATTCTTTCGAATCTCACCCTCCCCTACTAACAATTAAGACAGGTGAATACAGAAGGTATGCAGAGATCAGAGAAAAGAATTACACAAGAGGATTGTAGTGGTGGAATGTAGATGGGAAGATGTCTCCTTTTCATTGGGATAGGTTTAGATACCCTAGAGCTTTGTACGACTACATGGTTTTTAATTATTATTGACGAACCCCTATGGAGAATTTCTATAATCATGCCCATATTATTAGTATGTTCATGCTATTCCTGTGTTGCCAACCGAACCATGTATCATTTTCCCCAAATACTCTGAAAAATATTTAAAAAAAAAGATAAGGGTATGATAGTTCTAAAGGCTACGTGACCCTTATTAAGTTTATTTTTAAGAAAAAATAGTCAACTGGACGTACAACATTCCAGAATTATCATTTATTGGATACTGCCACATAAACTTGCCAATTTCACTTGGCTAACTTCAAAAATTCATAACTCTTTGTGAACAGCTCCAATGACTTATATAACTATCAAATTAAAGCTTGAAAAGTTTACTTTTATTCTGGAAAATTTCACATTTATTTGATATCATTTGATTATCCAAAACTATCACACAACTAGACTACCATGTAGGAAAACACATCGGCAACAAATCCAAAGTTTACAATTTATGTTCTAAACTTAATCATGTTGTGTGTGACCACTAATTGCATTATTTTATCATTTCATGTGCTTAACTATTCACCATTTATTCCTTTTAATGCCACAAGGTGCAAGGAATTTTGGTGTATAAAATTTGGGATGTTACAGCTAACAAAAGTACTGTGAATGATTTGGATTGTGTGGCTCCATTGAAAATGACTGACGAATGCTGGAAAATCCAACCAATGAACTGGGGTTTTGAGGTTGGTTGGTTACAATAAACCCTAAGATAAGTGTGATGATGAACGAAAAAGTGTGTTAGGTCTTGCACAACAACTCACACAATTGTCACGGAAAAGCACAAAGAAGGCTTGGTGGATAGTGTGATTCGACTAAAAAACAACAGTCGACAATCGGAAAAGATGACTAGAGTAGTGGGTGTAACCCCCTTGTAATACCCCGAATTTTGAGACTTGAGGCTAGAGAATAAGCCTGAGATAAGTGGACTACTAAGCCCCAGTTTAGCAAGATCCCAAATTGTGATTAAGAGATAATGACTCCAAAAGTGGATGTGGTTAGTGATGAATAACCCTTTTGGAGAATTTGATGTGATTTGAGTTCCGGATGTGATTCGTATGTATTGTGAGCAGCGCCGAAACCCTGTATTTAAGTTCAATTATGGATTAACCTCTAAATTGACTTAAAATAGAGGGGAGGACACATTGTGAAAGAAAATGAATGAGAAAATGAATTTGATGGTGATTCAAGAGGAATTGCCATAATCAAGGGCAAAACGGTAAAGTTACTGACCAATTGGTCAGTTACTGAAGAGAAAACTCATTGGTAACGTCAAGATCAATGGTTGAGATTGATTTGTGCAATAGATCAAAGGGTGGAATCCCATGTGCTTGTGTGCATGTGAGCTCATAGGAGATGTGGTGAGATTGAGACAAGTGGCAAAATGTGGACCTTTGGATTGGGTCAAGATGTCAAACTCTTCCCTCTCTCCTCTCTTCCCTTTTAGGTCTATTAAGTGGGCTAATTGGGAGCCAAAACTGATCTCATGCTCTCTCTCCTTCATTCTCCATGGCGCCATGCTTAAGGGAAGAAAGAGAAAATGAAAGGTGATGTTTTAGTCTTGTTCTTGTTCTCTTTAGCTTAAACACTCTTCTATAAAGTTGTTCATAGTGATGAGAGCTTCATCTCTATGGTTTTATATTCTTGATTGGAGGTGTTTGATGGCTTGAGGAAAATTAGAAAGATGGAGAATCAAGGAATTGATTTGGGAAAGAGGAAGAGGTGAGTATTTGGAGCCTTTTGATTTAAGTTTTGTGATTTGTGGATGATTTTTGTGAATTGTGAATTTTGCCCTGATTTTGGTGGAATTGTGAAATGGATTAATTGTCATGTGTTTTGTGTTGAAAATGGTGTTTTATTGTGTAATTTGGTCATTGGAATTGATTTGGGAACTTGAGATGGAAAGTTGTGCAATGTTGAGTTGAAATGTGATATTGTGTGACATGTTGCAATTCATTGTGAAACATGTCAATATGATGTGAATTTGGTTGTTTTGGTGTTTCCAATGGTTTTCTTGTGAAAATTTGTGTCGGAATGAGGGCTGGTATGAAAATGGGAACCATTGGAAGCAATTGTCAAAATCTGGAATTCTGTCTTTTGAATCTCTATTCTGGGCAGTCAGTTTGTGTGAGTGTTTTGAATGGGAAAATGATGTCTAAAAATTCTGAAACTTTCCATTCTTAAAGTTCACATCTTAAGCTTTAAAATTGACATATAATTTGTGCCATTTCGTTTTGTGAACTGGGATTTATGTTTGGCCAAAGTTTAAGGTCGAAACTGGATTCTGTTTTGGAGCAATGTTGGATTTTGTGTAAATCTGGATTTTTGTGGTGATTTCCAGTAATGGCTCATATTTTTCCTATAAATAGAACTTAAATATATTTCATTTGGCTTTGGAATCACCTCATTTTGATTTTTTTGGAATTAGTTATGAATTTCCTAATTTGCCTTGGCTGCAGCATAAAATACTGGCTGCAGCACAAAAGTTTCTGTGCACGTTTTGGCCGCAGCCAGAAATTCTTGGCTTCAGTCAGAAACCTTCTGTGCGTGTTTTGGCTGCTGCCAGAGGGTTCTTGGCTGCAGCCAACCCCTATTTTCAATTGTTTGTGATTTTGAAAGGTGATTTCCAATCTAGTACGTCCCAATCCTTTAGGCTTTCGTTGAGCTTATTATAGCCACCTAAAGGGTGTAAATGATAACCATCCTTAAGTAATATGGAAGTAAGGATTTGGAATTTAGATTGACCCTATGTCCTTGATTTGGTTACAGGGTTGGATATTCGCCCTGATCGTGAGCAGCCGGAGCTGGAGCTTACGTGGAAAGAGTGTAGGGAACATATCTCTTCTGCTTGTATTTGATATATGTGTTAGTGTGTTGGTGCATGTCTTAGCTTTGCATAATTATGTGTAATTTGAAGCTATGTTTCAATTTATGCTATGGCCATAGGTATATTGTTCGAAGCATTGAGCTTGCAAATTGTCATTGTGTTATCATGAGTTGTGTGGTGCAAGCATGTCATGCATTAAACATTTATCGTACGTGCATATTGATATTGTTATCCTACTGAGATTCTCTCGAATCTCACTCTCCCCTATCAACATTTTAGACAGGGAAGGAAGAGCGAGGATGGTGCAAGAAACCAAGGGCGATGAGGTCTCCTTTAGGATGAGTTTAGTAGTTGGTTATCATAGATGTTGGGATAATTATATATAATACGGATGTATATTTGAGTATGTATTCAGATATGTATTTGAGATGTGTATTTGAGAAGACTTTGTGTAATCCCTATATGAGGGCTTGTAGGGGCGAATATGCCCTATAAGGCTTTGAGTTAATGTATGGAACCCGGGATTGCCGGGATTATTGTTGTGTACTCTGATTTGTTTTGAATGTGATATTCTGCGTTGTAATTGTATTCGAAAAGTGATTATGAGGCCAAGTTTATAAATGATTCTGAAAGTTATTTGTGAAAACCCTATCGTGAAGATGGGATTTTAAATAAGTTTTGTTTCTTATTGGTCTCTATTTCACTTTAATCGCGTATTTCGGATATAATTACGATAGGGGGTTACACCCCTTACGGTAATTATATCCGGATTATGAAATTTAAGTGAAATAGAGACCAATAAAACAAAAATCACATTTATAATCACTTATCTCCAAAGGAACACATTGGTAACCTCCAAACCACCCAAAAACCATTTTAACCACAATCTAACTCTTTGGGTCTCAATAACACACAACACACCCAATTCCAATCAACACACTTCCAAAACTCAAATGTCTTCACAATAAACCAATTCTAACATCAATCACTATGAAATTCACATATTTGAAAATGACACAAGACCAGGGCAATTTTCCCAGAATTTCTCAACTCATCCAAAAATCACAAAAAATATACCAAAATGCATAAAATCCTTACATCTTCGACTTGCCAAATCCAGAATCTTAATTCTCCAACTTTCAAATTTCTCTAACACCCAAACCACCACCTTTCAAGATTCTGAAACCACCAAAATGGAGCTCTTAACACTATGAATAAGTTTAGTGAAGAGGATTTGAGCATAGGAGGATCATTACTCACCCACAATCAAAGCTTTCTTTTTCTCTTTCCACCTTTAAGGTCACCGGAAATGGGAGAAGGATAGAGATGGTGAGATGATGAAAATGATGATGATGAAGCAAGCTTTCTCTTTCTTGCCCATACTCCCCAAAAATGCATAGGAGAGAGAAAAGAGAGAAATAGTGAGTTTTTGTCTCTTAGTATAATCTAATGGTCCACTAAATGCCACTTGGCAACATCTTATCCACTTCTATCATGAGCTCACATAGACGCAAAGCATAGGATTCCGACCCATGGTCAATAAATCTCAACCATTGATCTTTAATCTCCAAATACACTTATATCAAATTTACATCACATTTCTCCAAAAGTGTTTAATTACACTAATTACAATCAATATCATAGTCATTAGCCCTTAATCCCAAATTGGGTCGTTACAATGGGGTTCCGAGGTTAGTAGGTTTGGGGTTTATATTTAACTTAAGATGAATGTGCTAATGAATGAAATGGAGAAATAGAGAAACATTTAAATAGAGGGGAAAGTTTAACTTTATAATAGTTCAAATATAACACCTATAATGCATTGTTTCATTGTTACATATATAACGGTTATTGCAATAAACCGTTAGGTATTTTGGAAACATATGTTACTGTTTCTAGCTAATAACTGTTAAATATTTGCAATATTTAAATACCTGCTTTCATAAAAAACTCATAAACAAACAACAATACAATATACCATCTACAAAAACATAGAAATTAAGCTAGACCAGCAGCTGTAAAACATCAATACATAGTTAAAACACAGAAATTAAGTGCCTCTTTTACTTTTCCTAGTCTTAGCTTTTTGTAATTTAATCTTTTAGCTTGAATTCTTCTTTTCTTGTGAAGTAATGATTTTCCCCTCTTCAAAATCCAAATGCCTTCATTATGTTAATGCCTGACGTACAAGGCATCTTCATTATCCACATTTAATGGTTCAAGTGACCTCCCATTGAATAAATCATCCTTAACTCCATCACCTATCTCGTCATAGTCTCTTTTTTTTGTCAACAAAACAGTAGACCATCCATGTTTAGAAGAATAACAGGCATAAAAGACTTGTTTACCTTGATAAGCCAAAATGAAAGGCTCTTCTATATACCCTTCCTTTTTCAAATTCAATTGTATCAAACCTAAGTCATCAATTCTCAAGCAATAATTATTGTCAACCTACTTGCAACCAAATATTTAAACCTAGAAGCTGATATAATCCAACTCGTAGATATCCTCAATCACCCCAAAGTATGACATCTTTGCATAGATAGGATTTCTATCTTTGGAACTTGATACATGCATGGTGTTAGCTATAAGAGTTACACCATTATTTTGCATTTTGCTTCGATCATCTTACTCTTTGGTGCAGAAGGTAAACCCATTGATGATGTAGCTTGTGTAAGACATAACTTGATTGCTTGGACCATATGCTGAGAACTTCAATTTGCTAAAAACTGATCAGAATCAGCTCTATACTTGCGAAGGACTTAACCTTTAAACCATGTTGTGAAATGTTTTTTGTGTCGTTGAGTACACCATCATTCTCCTTTATAGGGATTTTCCCTTTGAATTGGATGCATATGGTTGCGCACGTACTGATCAACTACCTTAAAGTTGTGCATCATATATAGGTGTGTATGATCCAACTATTTGTCTGAGATGTTTACTCTAATATTTTAAATTTTGGGCCTAGAACTTTGAGGATAATCCTATATCAAGAAGACTACTAAGCCCAGTTAACAAAGAATCCTAAGAATATTGAGAGATAGAAAGACTTTTAGGGACTATTTGATCTAGCTCTACCGGGCAGAGGGCCCAGTTTGCCTAGGCAGTAGGATCAAAGTGTTGGTGCAATGTGCATAGGACACATATACGGTGCCATCGGGTTAGTAGAAAGATTACACCTAGATATGTCATGAGGTATGAGACTGATTGATCGAGAGAAATATGTTGGTATAGGTGTACATATGGCATTTTCTGTACCCTGTGTCTTTGGGAATAGACATTGGTGTGTGACACTATGTAGGGCCCACACACATATACTATAACCTAGAATCATTTGGCAGGCCTCAGTATTTGTGAAGAAACCCTGAGTAAGTCTTGAGCAAAACCTGGGTAAGCACCGTTAAAGTAGCTTTAATAAAGTAAGCAATGGTGACACAACTTTTGTGTTGAATGAATAAGAGAGTGACAAGTGTCCTCTTATCATGACAAAGTGCTAATTGCCTTTTTTGTTGACCTTATAAGAGAGTGACAAGTATCCCTAATGATGATGGTTACTTTTTACCTTTTGAGGTGGCACTTAGAAAAGGTAACACCTAGCCCTTGAGTCGGGGAATCCCATGGTCTTGGGTTTGGTCACGTACTTGACTTTCCGAACACCGAACCTAGGAGTCTGGGGAAATTTTCAGGCCTTTCCTTTCCCCTGACACAAAAAAGACGGTCAAGAGAGAGAGAAAGAGAAGGCAAGTTGCTTTATTGACACATGTCATCTTGTGCTTTAATCCTTTGACACTTGGCACACAAGGAGGCTATCAAAATGCAAGATTGAATCCCAACCCTCCATTCTTCTTTAAGATGTCAGCTAAGGGAAAAATAGATAAAAATGTGGAGAAAAATAGAGAGAAGAGAGAAGGTGTGTGAATAGTGATTTTTCTGGAGTCGATTTCACCTCTAATTCGACATTTCTAGCCCTCAGAGCTTTTTATAATATTGTTCATCTCAGTGACAACAAAATTTCTACAGTTTTAGATTATTGATAAGAAGTGTTTAGTGCCATCTATCTGGCTATAGTGCCACCAGAATACTGAACCAGTTGTAGAATAGTGAGGAGGCAAGCTTAAGCTTCATTTTGAATCGATTGGCTTGAGGTTTTAATGAGTTTTCTTGGACCTTTGGCCTACTATATGTTTCATCCAAGTTAGGTTTTTGAGGTCTAATGATGTTTGAATCATGAATATATGATGATATATGGTGTTTGATGATAATATAAGATTAGTTTAAATGCTGCCAAATTTGAGTTGTGAGGCAATCTAATTGTGAAACATTTTTGACTGAGCAAATGATATCCATGGCTATGAAACTGTTTATATTTAAAGTAGACATCATAAGCTTTACTTTGATAGGTCATTTGTGCTATTTGGATTAATATATTAGGAGATATGAATTTTTAAAGTTGGATTTATAAAACTAGAGAAAATATGTGACAATATGAGTTTATTGGTGATTCTGGATTTTTGACCATGGAATTGGTTGGAGAAAATATTTTTTCCATAAAATATACTTAATAATTGCCACATAGGGCTTTGAACCACCCTAATTGAAGTTTTCTAGACAAAGTTATGATTTTCCAAAGTTAAGGGAAAATATGCCAACTTCTGGAATAGTGCGAAAATGAAAAAGTAATGGCATTTGGTAATAATATTAACTTCTAAGGGTTAAGTTAAGCACTTGGAGTTAGTGTGGGCCCATTAAATACCTATTGATCCTAATATGTTAACTTTAAAGTTAACTCACCACAGTGTTTTGAGTTATTAAAATTGGAACAAGTATAGACCTAAATATAAGAGACATGTCCTAAAGGCCTGTGTAGCCACATTGGATATTTATTTATCATGGCTTTAATGTATGGTTATGTATCTAGGGCCATGAGATGATAAGGAAGAAAAAAATGGAAGAATTTCCAAACAACATCAATGGTTGGAAGAAAAGGTATAGAAGTGGACTTGAAGACAAAAGGTAGTAAACTTACTTACATGTATATATATGATGTTTATACTGTGTATTGATTTGCTATATTGATTTGCTTGATTATGTAAACCATGTATGTATGAATGAAGCTCTAATTCTGTTTTTACTGTGGCCATAAGTATACTGCATGAAATATTGAGTATGTAGAATATCATTACGTGAACTGAACCTATGTAAGGCAAGCATATCATGCACTAGCATTCATCTTACATGCATTGTCTGTAATGTTTGCTATTGAGATTCCCTCTAATCTCACCCCCACTAACTATATAGGTACGGGAATATAAAAGAAGAGAATGCTGAAGATAAACAAGAAGGAAAGAAGATGAATAATCAAAGAGGAAAGAATGTGTATTATTTTATTGTATGTAAATTATCTGGGCGACAAGAATATTTATATGAATACGCAAGATCAAATATGCGTAATTTAAGTAAGCCATAATTGGTATCACTAGACTCATTGCAACTAAGAATAAGAACTAGAAATAGAATTAACTCTGATATCTGGTGAGAATAATGGCTCAACAGCCGGAATTCAAAAATGAACCCCTAAAAAATGAATAGAAATGCTTTTGACACATATAAAGGGGTAGAAATGTAAGGTACTACACTTACAACTTTCTTGCCTATGATCCCTTACCCATAAGTCATTCTTCCCTTATACCAAGACACAAAAAGACCAATATCACTTTCATGCTTTAAGTGTGTGGTAGAAAATTTAGCAACTTCTTTACAGATATATCATTCAATAATGCAACCTTTTGGTTGACTTTGATTTTTCACAAACCCTTTCATTATCTTCATGAAACGTTCAACTGGGTACATCCACCTTTAATAGGCCGGGCCACAAAGTTATACCTTTCTAACCAAGAGAGTTGTTAGGTGCACCATGATGTCAAAGAATACTGGAGGAAAATATATCTCAAGCTCACATAATATGTGTACGATTCGATTTTGCAACCTCAACAATTTTTTAGGGTCTATCACTTTACTGACAAGTGATTTAAAGAAGAAACATAACTTGGTAATTGTAGCTCTCACCTAATAAGGCAAGATACGTTGTATAGCCACTAGAATCAAGTTTTCTATCAATACATGATAGTCATGAGATTTTAATCCCATAAGTTTCAAGTACTTTACTGATGCGAGTCTTTTGATATTTGAAGAGTAACCCTCTGGCATGTTGACTAAAGCAAGGAACCAACAAAAACTAGTTCTTATCCTTTGATAACGTGTGAGCTGCGGGATGAAGAAATGTATGGGCTCCCCTCTCCTCTAGTGCTTATTCTTCTTTTATTCCCATTTTAACCATATTTAATCTAGCATTTATGCCATCTTTGGTCTTCCCTGGCATATGGAGTAATGTGCCAACAACACATATTTTTCTCAATATGTATAATATCAAGAAAATGTTTCACATCTAGGGTACTCCAAGAAGGCAAGTCAATGAAAATGGACCACTTCTTCCACTCGCTTGTCCTAATATCCCTTGCAAAAGGTTTTTTAAATAAACATTTTATATCTTTCATCGTTTGATATAGTTGTTCATTGGTCAAAGGTTAAGATACCTTGTCCTCTTCTGATTTCCCATTGAAATTTTTTGAAATGCTGGTAAGGATGCTTCCGAAACAACTATCATCAATGTCCCATATAGGAATTCTTCATGCCATACTTCAATATAATTGAATCCATACCCTCTTCACAATTTAGACATCCAAGTTGGCCTTCAATGCTACATCCTGACAAATTACTATATGCAGGAAAGTCATTAATAATGCCAAAGAGCATAGCTCTCAAGTTGAGTGTTTCTTCCTTATGAGCATCATACAGCATAACCCCATCATCCCACAAGCTCATCAAGTTTTCAATTAGTAGAGGTAAGTAGACATTTTTGTCATTCTTGAGCTGCTTGGGCCCCGAGATTAGTATGGACAACATAGTGTACTTGTGCTTTATGCAGAGCCATGGAGGAAGGTTATACATGTCATCATCGATCCTTTCATCTGCATGCTACCTTAAATTTTTGCATCCTTAGGATTGCTATATAGGCATTTAAATCTAGGTCTAATAGGAAAATACCATAATGCCTGTAAACAACCTATCTTGTACTAGCCCAACTAAAAAATAATAAAAAAAAGAAAAAAATAAAAAAAAAGAAAAATCCTCCTTAATCCTGACACATCTAAATTAATAAGAAAACAATATTCATGGTGATTAGATTGTAATTGAAATTTGAAAAATGATAATCATTAATGGTGATTGTCTTGAAATTGAGGTTTTGTAGTAAATGAAAACAAATTTCAAAATAATTCATCTCATTGATGTTATTTGATATTCAGATTAGGAAATTTAGTGTGAAGTCATTGTGGAGGAAGAAAAAAATTGAAATTTAAAAAAAAAATAAAAAATATCTCTCATTTATGTTGATAGGTTTAAATTAGGAAATTTCTTGTAGGGAAAATCTAAAAAGAGAGAAAATTTAAAATACAAAGAATATCTCTCATTTCTATTAATAAGTTTAAATTAGGAAATTACTTGTGGAAAAAATAAAAAAAATGAAAATTTAAAAACTATCTCTCATTGATTGTGATTGTGTCAAGTTAAGAAATTTTATTATCATAAAATACAAAAAAAAAAATTAAAATGAAAATATTAAAAAAAGAGAAAATTTAAAATACAAAAAATATCTCTCATTTATGTTGATGGGTTTAAATTAGGCAATTAATTGTGGAAAAAATAAAAAAAATGAAAATTTAAAAACTATCTCTAATTGATGGTGATTGGGTCAAGTTAAGAAGTTTTATTATCATAAAATACAAAAAAAAAATTCAAAATGAAAATTTGAAAAGAAGAGCATTTATGAAGAAAATCCTACCTTGAGACTATAAATAGGGGGCAAGTATTGAAGCAAGAGAGAAAATAATTGGGAGAGTAAAGACAAAAGAAAGGAGGCAAGTGAAGTCTATTATTCATCTTTGTTATCTTATTTTTCCTCATACTCTCAAGGAAAGCCTATGCTCTTATGCTTGTTGTCACATATGTGATGCTTCAACACCAATGGCTAGAGGAAGGAATCCAATATGATGAGGATTAATTCATTTTCTTATTGTTTTTCATTTTTCTTCTCTCTTCTATTTTCCTTTTCTTATCTTTTTTAAAAAAAGCGAAGGAAAGCCTATACTCTTGTGATGATTATCACATATGCAAGCTTAAGCATCAATGGCTAGAGGGTGAATCCAATATGAAATTTGGATTGATTTTTTTTCTTATTATTCTTCATTTTCTCTCACTCTTCTCTTTTTATTGTTTCGTCTTTATGCCTAAGGAAAACATATGCTCTTGTGATTGTTGTCGCTTTTGTGGGCCAGACCACTAATTGCTAGAGGGTGCAATGCAATATGATTTGGATTATTTTATCTTGTTGTTCTTTTCCCTTCTTTTTCTCCTTATATCTTTCTTCTCTATTCTTTTTTTCTTTCCTTTAATTTTTCTATTTAATCTTTTTAGTCTCATGTGATTGTACCACTCATCCCTTTTTCTTTTTATTTCTTTCTCTCCACCACCCCAACAATATTTATGTTGCTTTCTTTTTGTTGATATTGCAACGATATGCCCAATGATATTTGTTTGTTACTTAGACCACGAAGAAGGTACGCATCCTTCATTCATTGGCTTGACATGTGATGATTTGCTTCCACTACTTATTTTCATTGTTTGGATATGTATCACCTATATGTTATTTTCATCTCTTCCTCTAACATAAGTTTTCTTTATAAAAAGGAAAAAGGAAAATGATTGTGACCCATTTTCATAAATGAAAATAACAAAGAAGAAGCTTCTCTTTTTATCAAAATAAATGAAATTGGTTTTAAAAGGGATTTCAATTGTGTGAGGTTTTTAGAGCCTCCTTAGGTAAAAATTGATTATTCTTCCATGTGAGATTATGGGAATCTCCTCAGGAAGTTTAATTCAAAAGCCTTCTAAAAACCTTTCTTTTATCTAATAAAAAATAAAAGAGTTAATTTCATAAAATAAAAAATACCATACAAACAAAAAATCACTTTCTTTAATAAATTAAAGGAACCTTTTCCTTAAAAAACATAAACAAGGTGACAAGCGTTTCTACCCCAAACTACATGGGCTTTGATCACTTTAAAGGGTACGTAGGCCCTAGGTCTTCTTCATAGGTCAAGTCTGATTTTGTAATTAAATATATTTTTCCTTTTTTTTTTGTAAATAAAGGTTCCTTTTTCCTTAGTTTTCATTTTATTTATTTTTGTAAATATTCTTTCTTATTTGGGTAATTATAATAAAATTAAATGTCATATTCAATTTTAAAAAATTGACTTAGGGTAATTGTTCTTATGAACAGGTGTTGTGGGATGCCTAATACCCGCTGTAATTCTTGAATTTTGGGCCTAAAGACTTGAGGATAAGCTTATACTAGGTAGATAACTAAGCTTAGTTTGGGAAGAGTCCCAAGAATGATGAGAGATAAAATGACTTCAAGAGACTGTATGAATTGGCCTTTCGAGAAGAGAGCTACTCTTCGGATTGTATCAGGGCTCGATATGTAAAAGACATTGGATAGAGTATATCGGTGTATGTGTGCTAGAGTACGCTTGGCACCATTTTGATAGCTTAAGGGAGGCATGTGTGGCACCATGTAGGGCCCACACGCATACTCTGACCTAGTGTCATTGGCAAGCCTCAATATGCATGCCACAATTCTGAGTAAAACCCAAGTAAGACTTGAGTAACATCTTGAGCAAATAGAGATAAAGTAACTTTATTAAAGTAGCTTTAATAAAGTAAGTCATGATAGCTAATGATGACACAACTTTTATGGTGACACCACAAGAAATTGACGATTGTCCTCTTATCATGACGAAATACAAGATCTCTTTTTTGTTGGCATGCTAAGAAGATGACAAGTGTCTTTAATGATAACACTTGCTTTTTTCCTTTTGCAATAGCCTGAATTTTAGGATTAGAGGCTTGAGAATAATCCTGAATTAAGTGGACTACTACGTCCGAGTTTAGTAAGAGTCCTAAGAATAAGAGTAAGTATTCTTGTAGTGTATTTTTAAATAGGCAAATGACATTCAACAATTGTGAATTTTCACAAGATGAAAGTAGACATCTTAAACTTTAATTTGATAGGTCATATAGGTCATTTAGAGCTATACACAGAGTTATGAATTTTTGAATTTAGCCCAGTGAAACTAACCAATTTCTGAAACAATGTTCAAAGATTTAAATTATGGGAATGTTGACCTTCTAGTTGGCTAAATGTTATATTTTTTCTTGAAACTAGACTTAATAAGAGTTTCATAGCCGTTGAAAGCACCTCAATTGAATGTCTACAAAAAATGATATAAAATTTCAAAGTTGGGTGAAAATGCTACTAGTTTTGGGCGAAAATCACAAAATGTATGGGTGAAATGGCAATTTGCCATATTAAGCCAAAGAAAATTATTTTCTTCAGCAGACACACACACACACACACACATTTTTGTCCAAATGGGCTAGAAATGAAAGGAAAAATATCTTTGATATTTATGATCATATTTTGGATAAAGGTTGAAAAGTTAAAAAGGTTGAATTTTCAAAAAATATTATATTAGTGCAATTAGTTGGGATAAATGGAGAAAGCCTAATTTGGTTCATGGAGGACCAAGAGAGGCGTGTTTTTAGGCTATGAAAGGAGGAGGGAAGTTGGCTCAAATTCAATGGAGTTTATGATACTAATTTAAGAAGGGATAAGATTGAAAAAAAATGTGTCATAAACTATTAAAATAATTATATTTTAAAAGAGAGAGATAAGAGATATTTTTAAAAGCCTTATCTCCATATTTCCTCTTTATTTTCACAATCAAGCACCAAGAAAAAGGAGAGAGAAAGTGTCATAGAGAACTTGAGGAACTTAGGGTTCAAGATAGCTAAAGGGGCCAAAATCAAAGGTAAGTCTTGTGATTTGAAGAGCTAGTGACTTCTAACTTGTATAATTCCTCTTCTAAGTTCTTCTTTTCCATGAAAAGCCATGTATAGCAAGCAAATTTTCAAGGTTGGGGGGAGGGGGAAGGTGACACCTATAGAGAGAAAGTCTATGGATGAAGAGGTAACTTCAAGAACTTCAATTCCTTTGGTGTATTGATGTTGTTGTTGTGGTTTTTGACATGATTTGTGGTTTGGATTGTTCATTTTGTAAATTTGGGATATTGAAACCCCAAGGAGTTATGCTGCCCAAATTTCTACAAATCATATCTAATAAGTGTTTAAAAGGTTT
Organism: Inga leiocalycina; assembly: GCA_963242795.1. Taxonomy (NCBI): domain Eukaryota; kingdom Viridiplantae; phylum Streptophyta; class Magnoliopsida; order Fabales; family Fabaceae; genus Inga; species Inga leiocalycina. Next base: position 45,748,812 of record OY725332.1, read on the forward strand.
AACAAGTGATTAGGAGTGAAAAGGAAGGAGTTTCAAGGGTTAAAACATAAAATCACATTTTCCCTTTTTAATACCTAAGTTTTGGCCAGTGCTTGAATCAGGGGTTAGGGCTAGAATTTCATTAATTTGATGATTCCATTGTGTTTATTAGAGAAAATTGTGTAGGGTTGATGTTGATCTTATGGTGAGAAAAGCCCTAAAAAGTGAAATATCAAAAACACCCCTAAAACCCTAAGTAGGGGCTGTCAAGGGCATTTTCATCTTTTGGCAGTGAATTTGGTAATTTTGAGGTCAAAAATAGATTCCTTGGGCAAAAATATGTAGGATAAGCTTGGGTCATAATTTTTAGAAAAGAACAATTAGACCGGGTATAAAGGGGTTTGGACCCGGTCCCCACCCCAGGGTATTTTGGTAATTTTATGGTTTTAGACAAAGAAAACCAACACAATGAGTTTAGAATGAATTATAAGTGACTAATAACCTATTTATCCAAAATTATTTTAGGATCGAATAGTAGCTCGAGCCGGACATAGAGTATTGGACTAATAGATAGGCAAGGGAAGGGTGGTCTAGGTAGTAAACTTACCTCTTATGTATGTATTTGACATTTGTGCTTGTGTATTGATGCATATGATTTCTTTACTAGATTATGTGAAACACATATGAATGATTGAAGCTCTGTTTCTATTTATGCGATGGCCATGAGTATGTTGTTTGAAACATGGAGTACACAGATATGTCATTATGTTAGCATGAGTTTATGTTATGCAAGCATGTCATGTATTAAACACTTATTTTGCATGCATATTGGTACTATTTGCTATTGAGATTCTCTCGAATCTCACTTTCCCCCAACCAACCATTTAGACAAGTGATCGTAAGAGGCATGCTGAGAACAAAAAAGAAGACTGCACGCAAAGAAATGCTGTAGTGAAACAAAGACGGAAGGATGTCTAAGTTTCATTAATCGGGTTTTGACACTCTAGTAGCTTTGTGTGCTTACGTTATTTGTAATCATTATGTACAATCCATGTAAGAAATTTCTGTAATCGAGCGCTTTTTATCAATATTTTTATGCTATTCCTATGTGCCCACCAAACTATGCAATTGCTACTCTGATTAATATCGATAATAAGTGATATGTAAGGCAGGGCCTTACACCTTTTGAGGTGGCACTCCTTAAAGGTGCCACCTAGCTTCTAAGTCAAGGGAATCTGCTTGTCTCTGACCCTGTCACGCACTTGACCTCATCAAACACCGAACTTGAAGTCAGGGGAATTTATCATACCTCTCTCCCCTTGACCAAAAAGTCGGCCAAGAGAAAGAAAAAGGGGGAAGACGATGAACTTGGAGGACACTTGTCACTTTAAGATTTAATCTTGGACATATGGCACCATAAGATTACAACACATAGGAAATTAAATCCAAGACTTCCCTTGTGATATCCTAAATTTTGGACCTAGAAACTTGAGGATAAGCCTGTATCAGGTAGATGATTAAGCCCAGTTTGGGAAGAGTCTTAAGAATGACGAGAGATAGAAAAACTTTAGGGGACTATATGATCCTACCATACCAGGTAGAGGGCCTAGTATTCATAAGCAATAGGATTAAAGTGTCGGTGTAAATATGCACAGGACACATATATGGTGCCATTGGGTTGGTAGAAAGATGTCACCCAGACATGTGTACCTTGCTTTTTTTGGAGAAGACACCTGAATATGGCGCCATATGGGGCCCACATATGTACTTTGACCTGGCGTCATCTTACAGGCTCTGCTACGTGTGGCACAATCTCAAGTAATTCCCGAGTGAAACCAGAGTGACACAGATAAAGTAACTTTATTAAAGTAACATTAATAAAGTAAGTAATGATAGCTAATGATGACATAACTTTTGTGTTGGCACCATATGAAATTGACACTTATCCCCTCATCATGCAAAGTACAAAAGCCACTTTTGTGTTGGCCAAATGAGAAGGTGACAAGTATCCCTTATCATTACACCACTTTTATGCCTTTTGTGGTGGCATTCCCTGAGCGTGCCACCTAGCACCTGAGTCTGGGGAATCCACCGGTCTCTGGTCCGGACACCGAATTGACTTTTTTGAACATCGAGTCCAGGAGTTGGGGAAAATCATCAGACCCCTATTTTCCCCAACATATTGCATGGCTAGAAGCTCGAGAAAAGAGGCGGGACCCACTTTAGTAAAGTAAGTAACACGTGTCATCGAATCACTGAATTATTGAACATATGGCACCATCAGAATGCGATACGTGGCAGACAACTCCAAGACTCCTTAAGGGCCATTAATTTCATCTATCATCATGAAAATCAAGGGAGAAATTAGAATAAATCATGAAAAATTGTTAGAGGAGAGATAGAAGGTGAATAGTAATCATTCTTGAGCTCCGGAGCCAATTTCACCTCTGAATTGGCATTTTCTCTTAAAATACTCTTCACAAACCTTCTTCTACTCATCCTAAGCTTCATTTCTATGGTTTCGGATTTTCATTTGGAGGTGTTTGGTGTCGTCTCACTTGATGAAGTATTACTGGATTTTTGAACCGGTTGTGGAAACATATAGAGATACGCGTGGGCTTTAGTTTGATAAGTAATATGAGCCATTTGGACTAGTAGATTGACAGTTATGATTTTTCAAAGTTTAACCACGATTTTGGAATGAAATCTATGACATATTGTGTTTGACAAATTTTTGGGAAATATATGGCTATAATTGATGCTTTGTGATATTTTTCTCTTAAAAAGGACTTAAATAGATTTTTATAGAAACTGGAATCAACCCATTTGGAGTTTTGTAGAACTAATTATGAATTTTCAAAAGTTGGTCTGAAAAGCTGGAAAATTCTGGAGGTAGTCTGCTTGTGGCGTATTTTTAATTGACCAAATCTTGTTCAATGGTCGTGAAACTCTTCAGATTTGAAGTAGATATCTTAAGCTTTAATTTGATAGATAATATATGTCATTTGGGTTTGTAGATTATGAGATATGTATTTTTGAAATTAGGCACCGAATTTGGAATGTTTTTTTAGACCAGTTGTTTTGTTTGATGATTCTGGGAAATTTAGCCTTATAATTGGCTATGGATTATATTTTTCCATTAAAATAGACTTAATGTGGGTCATATAGAACTTTGAACCACTGCATATGAAGTTTTCTAGAATTACTTATGATTTTTCAAAGTTAATTGAAAAATCTTTCAATTTTCTAGAATAGTATGAATATGAAAAGTAAAGGCATTTGGTAATAAAATTAATCCATGGGTTAAGTTAAGAACTTGGAGTTAGTGTGGGCCCATTAAATACCCATTGGGCTTAGTGTATTAACTTTAAAGTTAGCCAATCAATGTGTCTTGTGTTATTAAATTTTGACAAAAGTATAGGCCCAAAGAATAGATACAAGTCCTAAAGGTTAAAGTAGCCCATTAGATATTTATTTTTCATGGCTCTAATAATATGGCCATTTATCTAGGGCCATGAGGTGACAAAGAAGAAGTAACTTTAGTGGTTGGAAGAAAATGTACAAAAAGGGGTCTCAGAGACAAAAGGCAGTGAACTTACTTGCATGTAATTGATATGTTTGCTGTGTATTGACTTGCAGTAATTGCTTTCCTTGATTATGTAAAGCATGTATGAATGAATGAAGCTTTGTTTCTATTTTTGTTGTGGCTATAAGTATGTTGGTCGAAACATTGAGTAAGCAGAATATTATTATGCGAACATGAGCCTATGTAAAGCAAGCATATCATGCACTAGCATTCATCTTACATGCATTGTCTGTAATGTTTGCTACTGAGATTCCCTCAAATCTCACCTCCCACCAACCATATAGGTATGGAAATACTAAAGATAAGAATGTTGAAGATGAACAAGAAGGAAAGGAGATGAAGAATCAAGAAAGAAAGAAAGTGTATTAATTTACTATATGTAAATCACTGGCATGGCAACAATATATGTATGAAAAGTATAAATGCACGTAATCAAATTAAGTCATAATCGGGATTGCTAAACTCACTGCAACTACAAATAAAAATTAGAGATAGAATGAACTTTGATATCTTGTTAGAGTAATGGCTCAACCATCAAAATTTAGAAATGACTCCTAATGAATTGAATAGAAAAGCTTTCGTATACATATTAAGGGGCAGAAATGTAAGGTGTTACATCCCTTATGCGTTAAATTTCGACCAGCAGCCCTAAAAAGAGGGAAAAATCAAGGAAATCATAAGAAAAAGAAAGAGGAGAGAAGGAAGGTAAATAGTGAAAGTTCCTGAGGTCCGGAACCGATTTTACCTTTGATTTGACGTTTCTAGCTCCAGAGTCTTCTCTAACATTGTTACTATTAGTGAGAGCAACATTTCTACTATTTTGGATTCTTGATCAGAGGTGTTTGGTGCCGTCTACAAGGTCATGGTGTCGACAAAATTCTAAATCGATTGTAGAATCGTGAAGAGGTAAACCTTAGCTTTATTTCAAACCGAATATTTTGTGGTTTCATTGAGATTTCATGGACCCTTGGGCTACCCTAATGATTCAGCCAAGAGATATTTTTAGGGATTTATGTTGTCTTAATCATGTATAAGATGATATATGATGATTAATGATGGTGTTAGACTAGTTAGTGGTTAAGAATGCAAACTTGGTTGTTGTTAGTTTGGGTCTATGGTTTAGCAAGAACCAAAACTAGGGAAGGAGGGTGATTTTGGTATTTTTGATGTCACCAATAGATTCTACAAAAAAAAAAATGGTGTGAGAATAACCCCTAGTTATAATCTTGAATAAATGGGAATGAAAAACCAAAAGTTGGAATTTTGGTAAAGTACTACCATATTTCATTTTCTAGAGGTAGTCTGCTTGTGAAGAGTTTTTAACTAACTAAATGATTTCCAATGGCTATGAAACTTTCCAAATTTCAAGTATACATGATAAGATTTTAAATGATATATAATTTTAGGCAATTGGATCAGTATATTAGAAGTTATGAATTTTTGAAGTTGGACCTTTAAAACTAGAAAGATTCTATGATAGTAAGGATAAAATGGGAATTCTGGATTTGTGTGCATGCAGGTGTCAGTAGGAAGCATTTTTCCCTTAAAATAGACTTAATAAGTGACACATAGAACTTTGAACCACCTAAATTGGAGTTCCATAGAAGAAGATATGAATTTTCAAATTTGGTTGAAAATTTTTCCAGCTTTTAGTAATTGTGCAAAGATAATAAAGTAATGGCATTTGAGGTAATTTGGGATAAGTACATGTCCAAAGATAAGGGACATGTTCTAAAGGCTATTGTAGCCATATTAGACTATCATTTGTCATGGCTCTAATGATATGATTATGTATCTAGGGCCATAAGATGACAAGAAAGAGGAAATAGAGGGTTTCCCAAGCAACTTTAATGGTTGGTACAATAGGAAACAAGAGGAGGACTTAAAGACAAGAGGTAGTGAACTTATCTTACTTATGGGTATTGATATGTATGCTTGTGTGTTAATGTACATGATTTCCTTGCTTGTTTATGTGTAATATAGTTGAATGAATGAAGCTCTATTTCTTTTGATGCTATGGCCATATATAAGAAATGTGAAGCATTGAGCATGTAAATATGTCATTATGTTAATATGAGCCTACGTAAGGCAAGTATATCATGCACTAACAATTTATCTTACATGCATTGTTGGTATTGTTTGCTTATGAAATTCCCCTGAATCTCACCCCCCTCAACTAGCCATATAGGTAGCTGAGCATAGAAGAGGAGTGTAGGACGCTATGCCAGAAGAAGTTGCAATGAAGAAGAGAAGAATTATTTACATGCTGTACCATTGTGTAATTGATGTATGCATGACTAATTGTATATCATTGCATGACAGATGAATTGAATTTCTTAAGCATGGTAAATGAACTAGGAATTGGTAATCGTATAGTATGAGCCCATTAGTGAAGTAAGGAGAGGAATTAATAAGCAAAGAAAAACTTTGATAGTAATAAATGGAAGAATTGATAAGTTAAAGTGAAAAGTAACCCTGTGAATAAAGTTAAGTAATATGGTAAATACAACTTACCAAATGAATAAGTGACCCCATAAGAAAGAGTGCAAGTCTGGGTTTGGGGGCCTAAGTAAGGATCCCCTTAGCCAGTAATGCTTCCGTAGTATAATACAAAGGGGTGTAGGGATGGGTGTTACACCTTTCCCATATATAGTTGACTCTCGAACCCTATCTAGTTTTTAGTTTTCAAAAAAGGTTTCCAAAATTATCCTTTTCTAAAATTTTGGTGGCAGCTCCAAACATTTCAAGTTTTAGGCGCTACAATGCCTTATTCAGTGTCCTCTCGTTCTGTTGGTAGTATAGCTCCTCATACATGGAATAATGTGTTAGCGATGTATATTCATTCCTGAACAAGACTTAATCGTTGGGGCAAGCATGTATCTTCTTGTAGCTAAGGCTAACGAAGTGCAATGATTTCTTTGTGGCATATGTTTTGGGTGGAAGCACGTTTTTAGTCTGTAACATTTTATTGAAAGCCTCGAGCAATTTTGTGAAGCTCATATCAGATGGCCCTTTTCTCACCTTCAAGTTGTACAACATCAACATAGTACTCAATATAGGTAAACTCAATGCACACCTTATAAAATGGCTTCACCATGTCGCCCTTCAAAATTTCCATCATTTTAGGACAATCTTGGAGGTCTTCTTCTAACGCCTTGGCTATATCATCAAGACGGTCAGTGTTGTTTGGGGGATTATGTGCAAATACAAAGTCAAGGAAATATATTACCCCATCCTAATAGTCTCTCGTTATGTAACTCCTTATTCTCATAATCAATCAGATGAGCTTGTACACAATAAGTCTGAACCACTTTCATAAAATCATTTTAAATTCCCAATCTCAAGACAGGATTCAAACTGCAGTTGAGTGGGGTTTTTCTAAATTTTTTAAAATCTTGTTGAAGCATGTTTTAGTAGTTCTCAATTTTAGTATTACTCATCAATTCTTATCTTCATTTAATTTAATCATAGCGATTCGCTGCTCATACTTAAATTATTCATTTACATATTCCTTAAGACTATTTAACCAGGCAAGTTTATACAAGTATTCTCATTCAGTGATAATTTACTCATAACTAATTATCACATACAAATCTTCAATTTTCCATCATTTTTTCTTCTTGCACATCTCCCTGCATTCTTTTTCTGAGCTTAACCACCTATATGGTTGGTAAGGGAGAGTGAGATTCAGGAGAATCCCAATAGCAAATAGTGCTAACAATTGCATACAAGAAACGCTTTTTGTATGACATGCTTGTTTACATAAATTCATGCCAACATAATGACATGTATGCATGTTCAATGTTCAACACATTACACTAATGGTCATAGTATAAGTAAAATCGAGCCATACTCATTCACATATGCTTCATACAATTCATTAAAGCAATTAACACATTAATACACAAGTACTTATATCAAGTTATGTAAGTTAGGAAAGTTCCCTACCTCTTGTCTTTGTATCCTTCTTTTGCACCCTTTCTTTCAACTATTGTAGCTTCTTGGAAGTTCTTCCATTTCTTCTTCCTTGACCTCTCATGACCCTAGATACCTAATCACATCATTAGATACATGATAGAGAGTTATTAAAAGTGTATACTAGTGTCCAAGAAGTTAAGAAGGCTAAACATATCACGTTGGTTATCATTTGAGCCACTTAGGTAGCCATTAGAAGTCCAAACAAGTGGCTATAAGGTTAGGAAAGCTAAACCAATCGACATCATTCAAAAATGTGAAATGTTGAAATAGGGGTCTTGGCCCCAGCTAATAGAGTTTAGAAACTTTTAAGCCGTGGTCAAGCAAATCTTCTGGCCGCGGCCAAGAAATCCTCTGTTCTCAGTTCAAATTCCAAAAATCATAACTAAATCTACAAAAATCCAAATTGAGTGGTTCAAAGTTCTATGGAAAGATTTTTAAGTCCTCTATATAGGACAAATATAAACCACTGCCATATACAACCACAAAATTATAGAATTCCATAAATTCCCAAACTGATCCAGATTACATTCCTAGAAACAGGGTACAATTTCAAAATCCATAACTTTCAATCCATTTGTCTAAATTGCTTATAATACCTATCAAATTAAAGCCTACGATGTCTACTTTAAGCTTATAATATTTCATAGCATTTGGACCAAGTTTGGACAATAAAAAATACATTGCAAATTCTCTGCCTCCTGAAAACAAGTTCAGGTAGATTTGAAAAAACCTTCCAAAATCATCATAAAACCTCTTTTAACCTCATAATCATCATCATCATATAACATAAAACCTTAAAAGGCTCCCTCTAGCCAAAATTGAGGGTTTGAACATCTCAAGAAATACTTAACAAAATCATAGAATATTCAGTTCAAATCGAAGCATACACTTATCGGAACTCGAATATGTGATCTGTTCTTAATTCCGGCAGCACCTCCTCTGAGTAGACGGAATCAAACACCTTTGATTGAAAATCTAAAACCTTAGAAATGTTTCTCTCCATGAGATGAACAACGTTAGAGAAAACTCCGGATGCTGGAAACACTGAATCGGGTGTGAAATCGGCTCCGGGACCCAAAAATTTCCATGATTCACTCTTTCTCTTTCCTTCTCTCTTCTTTATATTTTCTTATGTTTTTTTTTCCACATTTCCCTCTATTTTAGAGCAATAGGAAAAAAATTTAGAGGATAGAGGGTGTGTTAGATAATTTTTTCATTTAAACAAAACACTTAGCCCATAATGTGCTAGTGTTAAGAGCTTATGGTTCTTTCAAAAAGCAAGTAACTAATTAGTTAACATAATTGGTTTGGTTCACAATTTTAGTCTCCTTACTTCAGCCAAAATTTATCCTAATTAAAGGAAAAAATAAATGGATGCTTGCTTTATAGGTTAAATGATCATTTTGCCCTTACATTTATTTCCATTTTCTCACTTGCTGGAAAACTGCGCTGAATTTTTATCAAACTTTTGAAATTTATGTATTTATTTATGGAGATCAAATTAGTGTGATTGTAAAGGCTATGTGACCTTTATTAAGTCTATTTTCAAGAAAAAATATAACCTTTAGCCAAATTAAAGCTTGCTAAGTCTAATTTCATATTGGAAAATATCATAGGCATTGGACATCATTTGCCTACTAAAAAATGTCACACAACTAGACTTCCACGCAGGAAAAATGCACTAGCAGCAATTCCTCATTCCTGGGACTCTTGCTAAACCAGGGCTTTGCAGTTCACTCTATTTGGGCTTATTCTCAAGCCTTTAATCCGAAAATTTGGGATATTACATGATTTCAGATAAAGGGATTGGGTATTTTCCCCTGACCATTTGGAACGAAATCCCATACTTTAGTTCCCAAATCAGTTTCTAAAAGTTATTATGGTTCTTGGAAATTCTTGACAAACTTATCAAACTGGGCTTGGTAGTCTACTAAATTCAAGCTTATTCTCTAGCCTCTAGTCCCAAAATTTGGGATATTACAATTCTCGCCCCGTTTAATAAATTTCATCCTTGAAATTTGAACATCGTGTAGAATCATCTACGCCTTGGGGAAACACTTTTATTACTCACTGTATCTCTTTCATATTGAAGAAATAAGGCTTTGTCGGCTTTTATGCCTTGGTAACCTCTTCAAAAATAACCAAGGATTGCAATATAGGGTACAATCCCGGATCGTCTCTCGAAGAGCCTTTTATTAATTACCTAGAAACTAAGTGCAATGATTGAAATGAAATGAGTTAAAAATGGTCTTTGAGCTTTTTATCTAACAACTAAATTGCAATTAAACTAAAATGCTTTTAAAACTAATATTTTTGGATTTTTTTTTTGGAATAAAAGTGGAATGGAATGGATTAGAAATGCAAATGATGAAGATGCTCTTAGAAATGGTTTTCAATGACTATTCTTGCTCAATTAAGATATTTGGGGAGTTAATTCACTAAGCTTCTAATATACCAAACCTCAATTACCATTGAGTCTAGCATCACAAGAGAGGAACCCCTACCCTTGAAATGCTATTAAGCCCTCTTAGTGTAATGAGTTTCTCTAAGTTTTCTAATATATCAAACCCCAATTACCATTGAGTCTAATGTTTAAACTCATGAACCCATTTATTTAAGCATTATTAAAACCCTTTAGAGAGTGACTATGGAATAAGCAATGCATTTAGGTTCAACTATAATTCTATTTCAATCAAACCATCCAACAATACCATGTTAAATAGATAGAAAGCAATAGAATCATAGGAAACATATATATAACCATATATATTGATGAGGACAAATCCTCATTACAAATTCCAAATCACAACAACTCAATCCATAGAATAAAACATAACTAAAATTATTGTCTCAATATATAAATGAATTCTTAAACCTAAGAAATAAAAAATACAATGAGCTATAGATAAAATAAACTCCCCTTTGAAGCACATATGAGCTCAAGTCATCTCCAATTCATTTCCAAGAGCTAAGGGACTCAGCCACTCACTGCCATGGATTCAAGTAATATAATCATTCTCGGATTCAAACATCCAGCTATATGAAACACTAATTAATTAAATCAATTAGCATTAAATCAAGAAAGCTTGGTGGCAGAATTTAAACCAAAGGCAGAGCAGAGGAGCCACGGATGCAATGAATTTAGAAGTAGAGGAAATTAATTCATGGCAGGGCTGAGAAAGAGAGTGAAGGTCGATGGTCTTTGGTCCCACGGTGCTCCTTGGTTTTCTCCTCGCTCTCAGCACTGTGAAGTGCAGTGGTCGATGTTGGTGAGGCAGTGGTGGTCAGTGTGTAGGACGGTGGTGAACGGAAAGGGTGAAATAGGAAAGGTGCAACGGTGGTGGATATGAGAGTTCGAAGAAGGAGGTCTCTAGCTCTCTCTCAACTCTCATCTTATTGCTCCCTCCGCTAAGCTCTGTTCTGGCCTTACTTTGAAGCTCACCTCGGCTCTGGTTCAAGGTGGTGGCCGGTGGCAATGGTAAAGAGGAGAAGCTTGTGCCGCCGGCGACACAAGAAGATGAATGATGATCCGATGATGATAATCAGGTGATCTTCCACTTGTGCGGCGCTATCTGTGATATATACCTTCAGCTGCTCTCGTTTTTCTTCGGGTCTTCACCATATCCAGATGCCATATCCACCGGCCCAATCGGATCCTCCATTTTTCAAATATTAGATCCGTTTCTGTTGCTTCAGTTAGGCTGTGTCCTTCTTGTTTTTTTTTCTGTTGTCCATATCACCAGGCCATATCTATCAAGCTGGGCCCAAGTTATAGGATCCTTTGTTGCTTCTCATATCTGCACTTTTGCTCCTTGGATCCTTGGGCTTGCGTTTTTTTTTCTTTTGCATCTTCAGTGTTGGGACTGTGTCCCTCTTTCTCTATTTGGGCTCATGGTTACTTTTCTTTTCCTTTTTTTTTTCACATTAGGCCCAATAGTTTGAACCTCCAACACCCTTAATTTCCTTCTTTAATGCCTATAATGCAAAATTAAGCATAAGTAGCATTAAAAGTCCAAGACACAATTATACAAAAATAATTAATAATTTTGACCATTTTGCCCATAATTACCATTAATTCAAAACAATTGTTCCTAACCAAAATTAATGCTTAATCATGCAATAATGCTCTATAAAATACACTTAAAATCCCAAATTAATCATGAAAAATCATGTAAGAATATGGTTCAATCACATATGTAGGATAAAAAACCATGTAACACAACCATCATTATATTTTTAACACAAATCTCAGATAGTATTCGGCATTCATATTCATCATAATGACATTTAACAATTAGTGTGCAACATAAACAATTGGCATATAAGATTGTATAGCTGAGGGTCTCTGCCCCCATTCCTTAGGGCACTGCCAAACACAATTCTGAATACACCTACTAGCTTAAGGATACACTGGTCCACTAGGTTTCAGGGCCTCTGAACACACAGCTCCACTATAATATAATGAGCATGTAGGATCTTATAGCCTAAGGATATTGCCCCATGCAATCTTACACACTAGGTCATACTGCCCAGGGAATCCCTCTCATACTTACAAGTACTTTGAGACTTACTACCTCGAGCCTTTGCTTGTCACTATTCTTAAATACATAACATTCTGCAGGCCTAAGGACATACTTGTCCCTCAGGTTTTATGGCCTCAAAACATCTGGTTTATCATCTTTGCTAAATACATATCGAGACTAATGACCTCGGGGCGCATAGCCCATAAGATATTTTAAATTCATTCTAGGCTCTATGTCTTGCTATTCAAACCCTTTATATACTTATATAATGTTCATAAAGCATGCTAAACAAACCATCGCATAAAAAGAATTCAGAAATCACATCACACACTATCCCGAACAACATAACTTAATAATTTGAATGCATTTGCTAGCCTAAGAACATACTGCCCACTAGGTCTTAGGGTATTTCATAACATAACAATTCAATTGCATCTTCCAGCCTAAGGACTTACTGCCTACAAGGTCTTAAGGCATTGCATAACATAACAACTTCGTATGTTCATAAAATGAATACACGTGATGGTAAATACATACATGTAAAACCATTACATAAGATACGGAGCAATAATTGCTTTCCTTGATACCGTTGAGCCTGTTCTTTCTTAATTCCTTCTTCTATCTTTCTTTTCATGCGTAGTGTTGGAGCAACTCAAGGCGATACACTGGGTCAAATAAACCCTTCTTCTAAGAAACTAGATCCCAAGTTTTGATGATAACAAAAGTCAATTGTGTGCAAATCATAGTTTTATAAGTCTAAGGAATGTTTACAAAGTTACCAAATGCATATGGCAAAGTTCTGTGATGTTTGCTGTCAAATTTAACTGATGTACTAGAGCACAAAACTAGTACTCGAGCATATAACTGTTTTATGCTCGAGCAGACGCGAGTGATAGCCAGAAAGTGTTTGCCCGAGAGCATACTACTATCATTTTTACTGATGCACTCGAGCATTGGGGATAGCACTCGAGCAGAAGCCTCTTTATCACTCGAGCACATGCGAGTGAGGCACTGTGAGTGCTTGGCCGAGACCAATTCCTATCATTCCTTCTGATGTTGTCATCATTACTCAAGCATGAAGCCCTTTTATACTCGAGCACTAACAAGTGAAGGACTGCAAGTGTTTGGCCGAGAGTCATGAAGGTCAGAGAAGCACAAGTATGCCCGAGTGAGACTTCTTATGCCTGAGTAACACATCAGCACTCGCGAGTGAGAAATCCAACTCTCTTAAATTCTGATGCAAGTGCTGATCATAAGGGTATATTACATGAGAATATTCTTCTCACTCGAGCAGGAGTATGTGTGCTCGAGTGAGGGCCCATATCACCTGCGAGTGCAAAATCTAACTCTTGATAAAATGGTATGCGAGTGCTGTCCAGAGAAGAGTCTCCTAGTGTAAAATGCAAGGCCACTCAGCAGAAGGAGTTGTACTCGAGTGAGGCCCTACATCGCTCGTGAGTGAGAAAACTATCTCTCTAAAATCCTATGCGAGTGCAATTTTAAAACTAAAGAACAAGGAGAAAAATGGTGAGATCACTCGAGTGAGCCCATCCATGCTCGAGTGATACTCTGCCAGAAGAGAAAATGCACCAGTCTTACAGCGTTCAATCCGAATATGGTTTAATGTTATTTATTTATCTTATCATCACTTATTATTATTATTATTATTTAACATCATTTTGAATGTTTTATAAGTGTGATACAGGAGGATGAACTTTGAAATAAACAAACGCGAAGGAAGTCAAATAACAGCAGACAACATCATGACAAGCATGTACCTACTACATTCAAAGTTTTCAAACGTATGCATGCCATTCCACAGTAACATGCCCCGCTCCACAATGATCGTTATTCAAACGGGCAAAACTGAACATCTATAAATACAGAGTTCCAGAGAGATCGAATACAACAACTAAGCACAAGAATTCACAAGCAAATACATGAGTCTCTGTTATTCATATTTTCTCTGTATTTATATTGATCTTCAGTGTTTATCATACTTGCTCTGTAAGAGAGTCTATATACATTTCAAATTCTATTTTCATTTGATCTCAAGGTATTGGGACCTTGAGAGGGTAGATATCCTTACAAGAGAAGTAGTTGAGAGAATTCCTAGTTAAACCTTCCACTCATAAGACTTATAAGATACAAGTAGTAGAGAACTTTGCTGCTCGTAAGACTTACAGTGGTGTAAGCAGGAGAGAACGTTGCTGCTCATAAGACTTGTATACGTAAGCAAGTGGGAAAGGTCATAGGCTGTTTTTCTGTATGTAAGACTTGTCGTAAGGGGGAGAGAAATTTCTTAGTGTGAGAATATTTCTGCTCGTAGTCCGTTCAAGGACAATTGTTGTTTTGTGGCATTCTGAGAGCCCATTGAATCTTAGAAGAATAGTGAAAATCTCAGTAGGTCTTGATCTCTGAGGACTGGACGTAGGCCTGGTTTTTAGGCCGAACCAGTATAACTCTCTGTATTCCAATCTTCTCAACTCTACTCTGTCTACTACAATTTTCATATCACCACATCAAGCAAAAAATTTATCACATCACCCAATTCACCCCCCTCTTGGGTGAAGCTTGCCTCTTTCAAACCCATCCAATGTGGGACTCATTACAATATACTACCTGTGAGAGTCAACATCTCGATGACTCTACTTTACGGTTTGACGTCATGGCAGCTCTACTATACAATACTTTACTTGGCACTTTACTTAATCCACTCTAACTGGTTAGCCCCTCTGTTCTTAACCCTCCATAGGTAGCCCTTTTTTATCAGAACCCCCTGTAGGCATATTTCTCCGGTTGGTCGTCTCTGAACGGAAGTACCATTGTAACGGGAAACCTATATCTTATAAGGTCCCTCTTCTCCAGCAATTATGTACTCTGTTTTCCTTAATTTTGCCATCTCATCTGAGGTCATTCTAAATAGACTTTTGATATCTCCCCGGCTCTGAGCATAATTCTACTTCCCTTACTGGGGTAATCTACCCATATTATGCAAGGACTTCATAAGTCACTAGCATAACTTCTATTATCTGCCTTAGCTATGAGACCATAACTCGAAACTTTTCTCAATCTTTTTATTAGTTTGTTCCATCAGGGAACAAAATCTTAATTGTTCTTCTATAGGAAGATTCTATAATCAAGATCTTTCCCTATGCTAGATCAGTAACTAGCAACCTTAAGAAAACCTCATACACATTTTTCACATATTTTAGTACCTTAAAACATCTGGGTCAATTCAAATGCCTAAAGAATCAATTCAACTATTGTTTGATTCTTAGGTTATAATTCATTAGGTAATAACTCTGAATATTCACCCAATATTCTAAATTCATAACTGAATTTAGAACCTCAACATTACACAGATCAGGAATCATTGTCCTAAATTATACCCATTAGGCCTGCTAAGATTAGGATCAATAACACCTGGTCTAACCTTCATGATATTTGAGTAATACCCTCAAAGCAGTATTGAAGGTTCAACATTATCCACAAGGTCACAAGGTTTTACTTTTGTCATGAAATAGAACCATAGTCTAACTTGATTCACATTTCGACCTAAGTATTATTTTAGTGTAGATTTGATCAAACCTATCCTTAACCTTTAATATCACCATATCAGATCCTCTAGGATCAATATATAGCATAATCATCACCTAGCATAGAGAAACTTCAACATAATCACTATGCCTTGAGTTTTCATTACCCCATCAAATGAACTTTTCTGGCTAGTACTCACTATAACAGAAATTGTTCGGATTAAAGATCAATACTTACCTTGTCATCTCCACACCTCTAATCATTTTTTAGGTCATTTCATAACTCTAAATCAAAATTCCAAACCTTTAAATAAAATTTTTTAGATTCCTAAGGTGCTTCCCACGGGGTCACCCATCCCAGAATTTCTCTCACCTAAGCACACTTAACCACAAAGTTCTAATGGTATCCGGGGCATTAGTGCTTGTACCAACTTGTATATCTCTGGGCATATGTATCCCACATATACCTCAATCCTAGTATACCATGTTATCCTATCCAGAAATGCTAGATACTGTCCCCTTAGGGAAATATAAGCAGTACCAGCTTCTTGGTATAGACCGTCTAAGTGTTCTCAAAAAACAGGGAAAATTCTGGGTCATACTTTAACTCAATATCAAGAGCTCTAGAGTTAGCAACAGAATCTGAATCCTATACTTCCACTTCTATTCTTAAGGTCTCATTGTCATTATCTCCAATAGAGGAATCCTCACTAGGACTAGGCATCGCTAACATCCCTATCAAGCTCATCCACTTCCTCTATATAAACCGTTGCCCCTTCCTTCAACAAGCTGATTAATAGACAAGGGTGGTCTAATTCCTTAGGTTCCTTGGCTATCTGTAACTCCAAGTTATAGTAGCACTAAAAGAGAATCATTATGCTATTCAAATGAGCAGAGAATGTAAGCTATAGTCAGAACCCTTTGCTATGATTGGACCTGTATCTTTGAGCCAATTCCATTGCCAGAATCACTGCTCAGACACAAAAAATTCTCGTAATCGATCAGATGAGCTTGTACACAATAAGTCCAAACCACTTTCATAAAATTGTTTTAAATTCCTAATCTCAAGACATGATTCGAATTGTAGTTGAGTGGGCTTTTTCTGAATTTTTTAAAATCTTACAAAAGAGTTTTAGCAGTTCGTAACTTCAATATTACTTATCGATTCTTATCTTCATTTAATTTAATCATAGTGATTCACTGCTCATTTCTTTGCTCATACTTAAAGCATTCGTTTACATATTCCTCAATACTATTCAACCAGGCATATAGTGATAATTTACTCATAACTAATTATCACATACAAATCTTCAATTCACCATCAATTTTTCTTCTTGCACATCTCCCTGCATTCCTCTTCTGAGCTTAACTACCTATATGGTTGGTAAGGGAGAGTGAGATTCAAGAGAATCCCAGTATCGAACAGTACTAACAATTGCATACAAGAAATGCTTTGTGTATAACATACTTGCTTACATAAATTCATGCCAACATAATGACATGTATACATGCCCAATGTTCAACACATTACACTAATGGCCATAGTATAAGTTAAACAGAGCCTCACTCATTCACATATGCTTCATATAATTCATCGAAGCAATTAACATATCAATACACAAGCACACATAGCAAGTTATGCAAGTTAGGAAAGTTCCCTGCCTCTTTTCTTTGTGTCCTCCCGTTGTACCTATTCTTTCAACTATTGTAGCTTCTTAGAAGTTCTTCCATTTCTTATTCCTTGACCTCTTATGACCCTAGATACCCAATCACATCATTAGAGACATGATGAGAGTCATTGGAAGTGTATATTAGTGTCCAAAAAGTTAGGGAGGCTAAACACATCATGTTGGTTATCTTTCGAGCCACTTAAGTAGCTATTGGAAGTCAAAACAAGTGCCTGTGGGGTTAGTAAAGATAAACCAATCAACATCATTCAAAAATGTGAAATGCTAAAACATGAGTCTTGGCCCCGGCCAATAGAGGTAAGAAACTTTTAGGTTGCGGCCAAGCAATCCTCTGTTCTTGGCTTAACTTCCAAAAATCATAACTAAATATACAAAAATCCAAATGGAGTTGTTCAAAGTTCTATGGCAAGATCTTTAAGTCCTCTACATAGGATAATATAAACCACTGCCATATAGAAGCACAAAGTTACAGAATTCCATGAATTCCCAAACTATTCCAGATTACATTCCCAGAAATAGGGCACAACTTCAAAAACCCATAACTTTTAACCCGCTAGTCCAAATTGCTTATAATACCTATCACTTTAAAGCCCAGGATGTCTATGTTAAGCTTATAAAATTTCATAGCATTTGGAGCCGGTTTGGCCAATCAAAAACACGTTACAAGCTCTCTGCCTCCATAAAATGAATTCAGGAAGATTTGAATACAACTTCCAAAATCATCATAAAACCTCTTTTAACCTCATAATCATCATCATATGAACATAAAACCTTAAAAGGCTCCCTCTGGCCAAAATTGAGGGTTTGAACATCTCAAGAAATACTCAATAAAATCACAGAATATTTGGTTCAGATCGAAGCATACACTTACCGGAACTTGAATCTATGATTTGTTCTTAATTCTGGTAGCACCTCTTCTAAGTAGATGGAATTAGACATCTCTGATTGAAAATCTAAAACCATATAAATGTTGCACTCCATGAGAGGAACAACATTAGTGAAGACTTCAGAAGTTGGAAACGCCAAATCGGGGGTGAAATTGGCTCCAGAATGCAGAAATTTCCACCATTAACTCTTTCTCTTTCCTTCTCTCTTCTTGCTATTTTCTTATGTTGTTTCCACAATTTCCCTCTATTTTAGGGCAGCTAGACGAAATTTAGAGGTGAGAGGGAGTGTTAGATAATTATTTTATTTAAACAACACACTTAGCCCACAATTTACCAAGTGTCAAGAGCTTATGGTTCCTTCAAAAAGCAAGTAACTAATTAGTTACCATAATTGAGCTGGTTAACCATTTTAGTCTCCTTACTTTAGCCAACATTTATCCCAATTAAAGGGAAAAATAAATGGCCACTTACTTTATTGCTCATATGAGCATTTTTTATCAAACTTTGGAGGAAAACTGGGCAAAATTTTTATCAAACTTTGAAACTTCATATATTTATTTATAGTGATCCAATTGGTGTAATTTTAAAGTCTATGTGATCCTTATTAAGTTTATTTTTAAGAAAAATATATAGTCTTTAGCCAACTAAAGGCTCACAATTCCCAGAATTATTGTTTGTAGACGCTGCCATTGAAAATCGCCAGTATCACCGGGCTAATTTCAAAAATACATAATTCTTTGTGTATAGCTCCAAATGCCTTATATGACCTATTAAATTAAAGCTTGATAAGTTTACTTTCATACTGTAAACTATCATAGGCATTGGACATCATTTGTCTATTCAAAAATGTCACACAACTAGACTTCCACGCAGAAAAAATGCACTGGAAGCAAATCCTCATTCTTGGGACTCTTGCTAAACTGGGGCTTAGCAGTCCACTTGATTTTGGCTTATTCTCAAGCCTCTAATCCCAAAATTTAGGATATTACATGACTTTAGATAAATGGGTTGGGTATTTCCCCTTGACCAATTGGAACTAAATCCCATACTTTAGTTCCTAAACCAGTCTCTAAAATTCAATATGGTTCTAGGACATTGTTGACACTCTTACCGAACTGAGCTTAGTAGTCTATTGAATACAGGCTTATTCTCTAGCTCCTAGTATCAAAATTCAGGATATTACATGTTAGTTGATCGGCATATATCCACTGCATATTCAAAGACCCCATCTAGCATAAATTATTTAGAAACAAAAAAGCCAATCAAGACCCAATAAGCATCTGTGCCTAGAATGAATTCATGAAAATGCATATAATGAAAGAAAAGCCATGAACCTTATGTCAACTCGGCTGGAAGTTGAAGAAAGAAAACTTTGCGGTTGAATGGATGCCTTTTGCAGAGCTAAAAGAGCTAAAGTTTTTGATTGAATGCGAAAGTTTTCAAATGTCAAATTGTTAGGATGTTTTAGAATTAAACCCCCTTATAGATTTGAAGGTCTTACATAACAGTTAGTTGGTAAGAATTGCTAAATGTTTCATTTTTATAACGGTTATGTTCAAATAACCTTGAGGTATGTTATTAACAAATTAACAGTGTTTAAGGTCTTAAATAACGATTAGTTGGTAAAAACCGCTAATGATTGTTTCCCCTTTATAACGGTCATTTTTAGTTTACTATGAGGTATGTTATTTATTTGATTTATTATGGTTCTTTAATAACATCTCAAAGGTTTGCTATTATATTTTTTTAATATATGTTGGAGCCATTACATTAATATATTTTTATAAATAAAACTAAAAAATGAAAATAAATAAAACCTACCCATCATTCTTAGAGGAGTGACATGAATCATTTAAGAAGATGAGAACGAGCCTATAGTAGGCGTGATAGTGACACCAGCCGTTGGCCGAAGGCGGGGGCAGAGGTTGGGTCGGAGGAAGAAGGGAAGAAGGCGAGGGTAGAGGTTGGGGAGGAGGAGGAAGGGAAGTAAGTGGAGGAGAAGGTTGGGAAGGAGGAGAACAAGGAGGGTGTAGAGGTTAGGTGAGAAGAGGAAGAGAAGCAAGTGGAGGTGCATGTTAAGAAGTAGCCCAAGGAGGAGGAGGAGGTGGTGGTGGTGGAGGTTGGGGAGAATGTTTCTCCAGCATTTTTTCAGTGCGTTGCTTGACCATAATGATGAGGAGAATAAAGGAAGAGGGTGAAGAAAACATTTGAAAATGAGGAGTTTAAATATATTGAAAGTGAAGCGTGAAATGGAAGTTAAAGAGAATCAGTCCGCACAATTATATAAGTTTTTTTTGCGCCATGAGTTTTATGACGGGTATTTTATAAACACCGCTATTTATCTACAAAATCATAACGGTTGTTTCAAAAGAACAGTTAACAAATCGTTATTTATTATATTTCATAACGGTTGTTTTCTAATAACCATGAGAAATGTTCCTTTTTTAACTACATTTAAAATGATAAAACATTAAAAACTGAATAGTGGCTAGTAGCTTGATGAACTGATGAGATCATCAGGCTACTCATCACCATAAGAGTGGCTAGGATCATGGACAATCCCTTACTCATCAAGTATGAGATTGACCTTCCTGTTCATACTTGAGAGGTATAAAGAAAGCCTCCTCATGGTATGGTTTGTGTGTTATGCATGCCACAACATTGCCTCTATTTGTGGAAGCATAGGATGTGGAGGTAGAGGAGGTGGTGGCTGATGTTGGGAAGGAGAAGTAGGAGGTGGAGGATGGGAGGAGGATAAGGAGGAGGTGGAGGAAGTCGAATCGTTTGTAAATGTTACATGGCAGGTTTTTTTTTGAAAGAACCATCACTTTTGTCACTAAATAAATGACGATTATTAACTACAACCGTTATTTTTGTGTTTTCGTGAATTCCGTCTTAGAATACATGACAGTGCACATAATTAATTGTTACTTTTAAGCATTATATATGTCCTTGCCTAACCTCTTCCTTGACATATATGACATTTATAAACTTTAACTGTTACGTATTTAGCATTATAAATGTGCAAATTTGTTGTTGTGAGTACTCAATCATAATATGTGCTACTATTAATTAAATCCTTTTCTTTTCAATAATTATGAGTATGTAAACCATTGTAAAATATCTCCCTCCTTAGAAAATTGCAAAACGCCTAAACTACTGGATGGGTATTTGATGTTGCTCCACTTGACTCTAAGCTTAACAATAATTTTTTTTTCCAACACAAGGCACTAATTGTTTTGGAAAAGTTTCAAGCTCTCCTTTCTGCAGTTAAAGATAAATCTTAAAAAAGTCAAGTATGGTGGAATAAATGAAGAAGAAATTTAAATTCAAAAATTAATATACTATAAGGCACAAAAGATCAAACAAAAGGAGGAAAAGAAAGAATTGAGGTAAGTGCAGCAGCTAACTTTTCATCAAAAGATAATGTCTTTTTAGTCATCGTCCCCTTCTTGATAACCTGAGCAACGATAGCCTAGGTATCCTAGATATCCTTGTGGCCGTCAATATCACTGATGAGTTCATAAGACTGAATTGTCATAATATTGGATAAAGAATTAAGCTCACTAACGATGACGAACTGAGAACACAAAACGGAACACATTGACGATGTTAATATATATAAACATTACTATAATCATGGGTCCAACTATATTTCTTGAAAATTAAGCTCTTTGCATATTTAGTTTGAATTATGATCTTGATAACTCCTTAATTTGTGGGCTAAATTATTATTATGATAACTGCTTAATCATGGGGGTAAGCTAATAATTTGTTGATATAAAATATAAAATTTAGATATCGAATTATAAAAGATAGCGATAAATAATCATGACAGCCAAAAGAGGGATATTGATATTTATTGGTGTCAAAGTAAACCAAATTCTCTAACGGTGTTAATAAAAACATAAATATTTTCTTAAAAAACGGTTGCTCATGGAACGGTTTTTACCCGTGTTACTATGAGTATTATAGAAGATATATATATATATATATATATTTATAACAAATATCCAAAAGAGCATTTGTCGCTTTTTAATGATCTTTTTCATTCATTCTCCTAATGGGTTATACCAATCAAAAATAACATTATAGAAAGTTGTGAAGATTTTTTATGTTTGTTATTATGATAATATTATGATTTTTTCATTCATTCTCTCTTATTTAATTTTTCATTCATTCTACTAATGGGTTATACCAATTAAAAAAACACCCTATAGACATCCATACTTAATATTGTAATATTTATAAAAAAGTAATTATTCTCTCTATTTTGTTTGATTTGGTCAAGAGTTTCCCCTTTTGAGAATAAAAGGTAAAAGGTTTCACTACTACAAAAAATAAAGCTGTGGCGCTAGAGAAGTGCCACATATCTGGATGCCACTATTTAATTTTTTTTTAAAAAATACCCTCATGTGGCGCTTGTTGGAAGAAGTGCCACAGGAGGGGGGTCTCCTGTGGCGCTTGCGTCATCCCCCCTCCTGTAGCGCTTGTGTCATCAAGCGCCCTTGGAGACCCCCTCCTGTGGCACTTCCTCCAACAAGCGCCACAGGAGGGTATTTTTTTTTAAAAAAATATACTTCCATAAAAAACCTTAATGTATAAAAACAAAGAAAACTAATTAATTTCTATCACCATGGATCATTAGCACGTTTGAAATAAAAAAAGAAGAAGAAGAAGCGCGTTGAACTTACAAGCTTAATTTAAAAGTGGAGTGGAGTGGGGGACCTCGTTGCTCGTTGGTGACGCAATCTTGAGTGAGGAGGAGGAGGAAATTTGAGCAGTTAGGACCAACTGGAGTGGGGACCAAAAGTGAAAGACAGTACAAAGAAAAGAGAACAATTGGGACAGGAGTGGGGATGACAGTTGGAACAAAACAAAAAAGTAGATTCGATGATGAAGACATGTGCGTGTGTGGGTATGTTTTAAAGTGTGAAGATGACAGGAAATGGAGGGAGGGGGGCGACGGTCATCCACTGCAAGAAGCTGTAGTGTAGATGAAAAGGGAAAGTGAGAGATGAGGGAATAATTAAAGTGGGATGAGTCAAAATAAAAGAGAAGGAGGGGGGCCACTACGCGGGAAGGGGAAAAAAGATAAGGGTGGGGGGGGAATTGTGATTGGTGGGAAGTGGATAGTATAATCTACTAAAGAGGTAAAAAAAAAATTTCTTTTTTTTAATATATAGCCAGCTGTGGCGCCTGGTCCGGTAAAATTTTTTGTTATATACAACCAGCTAGTCAAATTTTTTTTAATATATAACTTGCTATGGGATTGTTATAAATTTTTGGTCAAAAAACAATTTTTTTTAATATATAACCTACTGTGGCATCTGGTTACTTAGGCGCCACAGTTGGTTATAAATTTGTTTTTATATATATACAACCAGCTGGTCACGTGGTGGCCAGCTGGTCAATTTTTTTTTTTTAATTATAAGGGGCCACACTAGCTGTGGCGCCTGGTAATCCCAGGCGCCACAGCTGGTACCCAAAATAAAAATAAAATAGAAAATGAAAAAACAAAAGGGTAGCTGTGGCACTTCTTAAAGAAGAGCCACAAAATGTGTGCCACCTTTTGACCTTTTTGTAGTAGTGTTTTCACCTCCCCCCAATTAGGGGTGTTTGGGATTGGGAAATCCCATTCCCGATCCCGATCCCGAAAATTCTTCGGGAATCAATTTGATTCCCGATCCCGATCCTGAAAATTTTCCGTCCCGACGGGACGGGAATTCCTGAGGTCAGGATTGGGAATTTCCCGAAATACCAAGAATCTTTACAAAAGCCATTCAAGATTTCAAGTCCCTGCACAGTTTTGCTAATTAATAATTACAATCACTTTTTGTGCAATGCAAATGGGGGTCAAAATCAGATTCAAATACTGCCATACTAGCTTGGAGCCAAAAGCTGAGAATAGAGAGCAAAAAAAAAAAAAAACAAGAACGCATGCTCAGAAGAGGACGTTAGGAATGATGTTATTCTTCTTCCTACTGAACTAATAATTGCAAGGATTCAATATTACAATTTCATTGGCCTTGAAAGATGAGTTTCTTGGTACACAGAATCCTAAATAAGTAAATAGCAAAAACAAAATCTTTCCAAACCTGGCATGCCCTGCAATAGAAGGAATCATATGGTAGAAGAAAAAACAGAGCCATAATGAAGCATCGTCGTGACGCGTCGTTCTCACTCCTCAGGCAGAGTCACCGCTCCGTCGCCAATGCCGACGCGAGAGAGAGGATGGGAAGGGAATTAGGGCTCAAAACTTAGAAGAATAGAAGACCTCAGATTAAATAGGGCAGTGGGTTGAGAGGTCGGGCTTTGCTTACAAAGAGTCCCATACACTGATACACTAAAGTGACTAAACTAAGCCAGTGACGAGTCAGATAACTGAAAAAAAAACTATTTCTATTGTTTCGGGATAATGGAAATCCCATTCCTGATCCTAATCCCGATCCCGAATTTATATTTCCCGATCTTGATTTTTTCCCGTCCCGAAACTTTCGGGATGGGAAAATCCCGTCCCGATTTGCTCGGGATCAGGACGGGAACATCGGGACGGGAAAATGATGCACACCCCTACCCCTAACAGATATGCTTATGAGGATTTGAACTTGTGTTCTCCTCCTTTCATGAGTGGGGCAACTTACTACCTCAATCAACAGTTTGTTGGTAATATTCCCTACATTTTTTTAATACTCCCTTTAGCCCACAATATAGATGCTTTTAAAATAATAACTTGGTTCAAAATATAAGTCATTTGTGAGATAACTTATTTTTCAATTTTGTCCTTATAATTAATGCTCATTTTCAATTTTTCCTGTTCATTAAATCTTTAAACACATTTTCCAATAACTGTAAAAGTGATTTTTTTTTATTTATGACATATTTAATGAATTAATTTTTATTTTTTATTTTTCGTAAATTAGTTATAGGGCCATATATTATGGATAAGAGGGGGGAGTATAAGAAACAAATAAATGATCACCAAGATTAAGAAAAGTGGGTATCGCTCTTAAATGTGTCAAAAATTTAAAATTTTCTACAAATTCCTCCAATTTAATTATTTTTAATTAATACTCTTTTATGAATTCCATGTTGTGAGCTTTACAAGAAAAATAGGTTTATAATTTTAAGGAGCTCTTCGAACATAATATACTAGGTTTTTTTTTTTGGACGTGTTCTATTTTTGGATTAATGGTGAGCTTCCATAGTTTGGGATAGATTCTCCCTACTGTAGGCCACCCAAAATTCTTTCATATAAAGGTTGGAGGAGGACATCATTATTTATTTCTTTTTTAAACATTATGTGGTACTATCATTAATCTTGGGAAAATTACTCATAGGTCATATGTAAGAAAATTAAATGCTAACACAGGTCTAAAAAATTCATCTTTTTACAAGTTTAACTTGTAAACATGCAAGTTCAACATATAAATATATAAATTTAATTTTTAAGTAGAAATTATTAAATTTGACTTGTAAATGAAAAAATTTAACTTGTAAATATGAAATTTTTTGGACCTATATCTATATTTAATTTTCTTATCAGGGATTTATATGGGTAATTTTTTCTTTAATCTTTCTCATCAATGAAGTTAAAAATTTGATAAAAACTAGTAACCAAAATGGAAAAAAACATTATTACAAGCACCATGTCAGTAATCAAAGAAATGTCATGTTGTGTTTGTTTCAAACATTTAGATAAAACTGAGATTTTGGCATTTCCTTTTGATAAATGACACCTATTTTTTACATCCCATAGTGAGTAAAATTCGTCGGAGCGATTGAGATTTGGTCATTTATATTTGTATTAAGTTTCATTTTAGTTCATTATGTTTATAACGTGCATTTTTTGTCCTCCAATCTTAATAAACCTCCGGTTTAGGAAAAAATGCCTCCATTGGTCTTTCTCTTGATTTAATGTCTCCACCATTATATCAAGTTTTAATGGTTGATATTTAATACTATATAATAAATATTATTATAACATTAAATATATTAAAGATCTACCATGGTAAATAGAATAAATCTCAACAATCAAAACTTAATTTAATGGTGAAAACATAAAGAGGAAATGCAGAGAGTGATAAATGAAGATTATGTTCCTCTCCCGGTTTGATCTAACAAAAAAATGCTGAACCATTAGAGAAATATTGACATACTCCGGGAGTACCAACTCATTTGTACTCTATCCAATAAAAATGTTCCACCTCATATCATTTTAATCCACTTGTCATCCTACTAATTTATTGTTTAAAAAAATAAAAATTCCTTTTTCCGTAGATGCCCTCTTCCCTCTCTTCGTTCAACACTCTCCCTTCCCCTCTTTTGTCCCCCGACTCCAAAACTATGCCAGAACGCTTCACAGGGGGAGATCAAAGTTGGCTAACCGATACTTGGCTGAAATTTACCACCCTAATTTGGTGTTGCACCAATCGGAGTTTGAGGATGACCAGGATTTCATCGAGATTGACAACACCCATACTCTTCTACCCTTCGATGCGAGCACTCTACGATGTTCCTTTGATGGCTGTCCGTGGGAGGAGCTGTCCGGTGGTGTCATCTTCAGTTAGGAGTTCCCCTTTTGGATCATAGATGGGAGATGGATCAATATTAGTAGAGATTGTTGTTTCTGATTTATGAAATTCGTAAGGTTGAGGCAAAAAATTTGAAAAAAAAAAACAATTTAAAAGAAAAAAGGGTTTAGAATCTGATTCCAATATGAGGGTTCAGTTTTTTTCTTCTTGAGATAATGCTCGCCATGTAAAACCATGAAGTGTTTTTTGTTCTTTCCATGTATTCCAAATGAATATATTAAGCTGGTCAATTGAAATATGAAAGGGAACGACGATGATGAATTGCTCAAATCCAAAGTTGGTGGCGAAAGAAAAGAAGGGAGAGTCTAATGAAGAGAGAAGGCTTTAGGGTTTGAGAAAGAGGGAAGGGGGGCAGTTAGGGAAAAATACATTTTCACTTTTATAAAACAATAAATTAATAGAATGACATGTGGATTAAAATGATATGAAGTGGAACATTTTTACTGAATAGAATAGAGTACAGATGAATTGATACTCTGAAAGTATCTAAGTATTTCTCGACCCATTAGCCATTAAACTCAAGTGATGAGAATGCTATTAAATGTCACTGAGACATACTTATTAGTATTTAATTTCACAGTCAACATTTAACTTTAATGAGTTATCAACTTTTGTTAGATGAAACTAACAGTTTAAAAATTCAAAAAAATTAAAATTGTGCTTTATAAACTTTATAAAATTAAGAGATTAAAATAAAACTTAACTCAAGTATAGAGGACATTTTGACAAGAGAATATCCTATTAACGGAAGAGTGAAAGGAGAAGATAAACGAAGTTTTCGCAGATGGAAGGGAAAAAAGAAAATTTTGGCAAGAGGATATCCCATTAATTTCTTCTATATATATATGAACATTCTGTTTTTGCATGATAAAATCACATTATTACAGACCCGTTATTGGGTGATTATAACAGAGAATTATCACACCTCGTAATACAAAACGATGTCGTTTACCAACATAAACCTGCGTGATACTTGGCATCACGCTGCTCATGCACAGAATCCAAATCCCTTCAACCTTATGGCTCCCAAATACTTTGCCATTTCCATCTGCATTCGAGGATGATAAAACTTATTAAACTGCGCACACAAATCAAAATGCCAAAGTGTACGATATGATAGATTTCCGACTATTCCATATTAACGTATGAGTTTTCTTCACTTTTTTTTTTGGGTCCTAACCTATTTATTTGGAGAGACCAGGACCTTAGGACCTAGGGCCAGTTTAGATCAATTTATAACTGATGTTATGCCGTACGAGATAAATACATAATAGTTTTGTTTAGTAAAATGTAAAATAGCTTTAAATAAGCTGATCCAAACAGGCCTTTAGAGATAAGCCGAAGCGGAAGCTTCTTAAGCATGACAAGCAGCAACCTCTTTGTCGTCGTCTTCCATTAATTCTATGCCTTCCTCAGCAAGTCTCTTTTCCTTGTACACATACCCTTTAGCACAAAACAAGTATGCTATAAAGTTCAAAGCACACAAAATAGCCAAAAGCCAATAGAAGTTTTGGCGCCTCCCTTGGTTGAGATTATCTGCTAGACATGGCTTTTTGTGACCAGTCACCTTATGAACTATCGTCACCAACACAGGGCTGAAGAAAAACGCTAATGACATTGTACTTCAGAACAACCCAGTGCTCATCGTCTTCATACTTTTCGGACATTCTCTTAGGAAGAAATCTAACTGTCCTATGTGGCGGTCCATGGTCTCGGCTTGTGACACCGAGAAGGTGGTCATTTGGGCATGGACTGTCCAAAACATGATGGAGGTGGCCTATATGAGTAACATTCTTATTGCTTGTTTCACTTCTTCAACATCAGTTAGGGTTGATAGATACCACTTTCTCTCTGTTGCTGTTGCTTCAGGCGTTTCTGTGCTCTTTATTGCTGTCTTCTCCTAGAAGCTGTTCATCAAAATTTGAAGCAACAAAGGCCAAAAGAAATGATCAGATTATACTCCCAAACATATAAATGTTCTACTTGAAGAAGTGCAAAAATATGGTATGAAAATATAATAAAGCAAAAAATTAATCTTTTAGTCTTTCAGCGCTTTTAACCGATTTATGACTCAGTCCCTCAATTACATATAACTCTGTGTGACTCGGTCCCTAAACTTTTAGCTCCGTTAAAACACAATCCATAATATTTTCACCATTTTATAAATTTGTCCACATCATGTAAGCTGAGTTGGTGACAGCTCATAATGAGTTGCTGACGAAAAGGTTGAATTTTTAAAATGGTGTAAATATTAAAGACCAAGTTTTTATCGAGTTAAAAGTTTAAGAATTAAGTACCACTGAGTTATGATTTAGGTATTGAGTCATAATCTTGTGAAAAGTTCAAGGGCCAAAAGAATAAATCCATTTGTGAGAAAAATAAAAGATAATTTGTCTCATATATAGACAGCGGTATGCTCCTTCTATTTTTTGTCCTTGTTATGGCTATAATTATTATCCAAAAGAAAAAAAAAACCACGTAATTTCATGTGTTTATAATTTCCACAACAAGCCAAACCAGTTGATGATGGCCATTTTATAGTCTCCGATTTGTACATCACGTGAGCATTTTCATTTTTCTATTACTTATTTCATGCTCAGAACATTTCTCAGAAGTTGTCATCTTTGTAGAATCTAAGCTGTTTTCCTGTAAAATGCTGATTCTATTCTATATTTAAAATGATACCTAGTGTGAATGTTTGGCAGGTTTCGTCATTTCTGAAAGCAAATCAGACGATCGACGGTTCTATATATTTACTGCTACCAAGACTCTCCATCTTAGAACTGATTCAAGGAAAGATCGAGAGGCGTGGATACAAGCATTGGAATCTACTCGTTGCTTGCATCCACTTAGATCTCTGAAGGATAATAATATTTCCCTTATACCCACTGATATATCTATATCAACTGAGAGCCTCAAGAAGCGCTTGCTTGAGAAAGGAGCTTCTGAGAATGTTGTGAAGGAATGTGAACAAATAATGCTCTGAGTTCTCTGTAATGCAAGGGCAGCTTAAAATTCTTTGTGAAGAGCGATCAAATTTGCTTGATACAAAAAGGCTGTTGGAGGTAACTGAATACATCACATTATTGTTATTATTTTTTGATTGTATTTTAAAGATTTTTTACTGGCGTTGGATTGGGAGCCACATGCATTTCATCAAAGTTTTTTTTTTTTTTTTTTTACTTAAATAACTGTGATGTGATCTTACGGCACATTACATGTGAAATACTTGTTACAATCTTGATGTTCGGTTCTTTATAAAACCCAAGTCATTGTCATGTTATTTTTCCCTTGCAAAACTCGACTTCAATTATGGATTTGAAGGAGAATTTTCTGGTTCTGTACATTACAAATTGTGTCACAATATATTTGACTTTTAAGTTGCATGATTTCTTACCTCCATTTTCTTGTGGTGGTTCTCATCTTGGGTATACTGTATCTAGTCAGTCATCTTGACCATGACAGGTTGTCTTTTATTCCAAATCTTAACCCTCTTTGACTCAATTGTTTGACGTGAGTGCCAACATTGGTGATGAAGTGCCCCTGGTTACTAAGTCAAGTCTAGAGAAATCAGCGAAGCTGTTGTTACTCTTATTTGTTTCCTTTTTTTTAATTTTTTATCCCTTCAATCCCTTTTTTCTTCCCACTTAGCACTTTCTAGAGGAAAGGATAACAAAAACAAATGCCTAAATGATCTTTATGTATACATTGGGACTTTTCCG
Source organism: Inga leiocalycina (assembly GCA_963242795.1). NCBI lineage: Eukaryota > Viridiplantae > Streptophyta > Magnoliopsida > Fabales > Fabaceae > Inga > Inga leiocalycina. The sequence continues at coordinate 45,779,308 of OY725332.1, forward strand.
CTTAAATAGAGATTTTAGACAAGTTCTAGAGATGAAATTACTATAAGTGTACTCCCTCATAGAAGAATAAAAATATAAGGTCAAAATTTCTCGCAGGTTCCTTTAGATCCTAAAGTTAATCACCTCAACCGAATCCTTACCTTTTTACTAACATTCAGGAATATAAAATTGAATTGTAATCAGATCCAATCTTTTCAAGTTTAAACTAAACCACCTTAACAATATTCACATATAAAACCTTAACTTCCAAAAGTAAAAAAAAAAAAAATGGTTGCACACAAGTTAAAAAAAATATCAATTCATGCTTAATAACAATTAAAAACTTAAGGACAAGTTGTGCAAAAATCAACGGTACCTCCCCCACACTTAAATTTCACATTCTCCCCAATGTGAACATGCAACATGAAATAGTTAGAGTGAGGAAGAATGAAACTAATTAATCATATTTTGGTGCACGTGATATAAGTTCCTAAGGTTCAGATTTGCTTCAATTCATGAGCAATAAGTGATACATTATAAATAACAATCATGATCAATATTCATCACATGCAAATTCAACAACAATTCAGAGTAAATTAAAGTAGAAGAATACTCCCCCATTTGTTCTTAATGAGCACTCGCAATTTCTTCTTATCTTTGTTATCAAGGTGGAACACAACATTAGGGGTTGCAAAATGAATATCAAAGCAAATCTAGAAAAAGAAAAGAAAATTGAATTACCAAAACTGTAGACTACCCCCAAGAAGCGCTAAGTTTATAGTCTTCAGTTAGACTTTGCAAAACAAGCACCTAATTATAAGTATCAAACACCATGACCACCTTGTCTCTATTTATTTTCTGCAATAAGGTTTAAAATAGAAAAGGTGCTCATTCACATTAATTATATATACTTCATCAATCATCAGCAATTTCAAGGTACAAGCATTCATTAAATTCAAAGAAGACACAACATGCATATCCAGACAATCAAATGCATAAAGCTTCTAAGAATTTAGAACAGCCAACAAAATCTACTTGACTTTCACCAATAAAAGTCAAAATTTCAATAGAAGAATTATTTGTAACAATTCTTGGGACCTTCACACTAACCAGCATCAAACTTACTTGGATTAGGTTCCACAATTGAAACCTTTTCTATACACTCAGTATTATTTTCTCCTTTATTAATTTATAACTTACAATCACCCCTAGTATTATCACAATCTAGTAGTGATACTTCTTCACTCCCCATGGTCGAAAATTCCTTTTTGATTCAAAGACTCAAGATTAGAAGCCGTTTCATCAATTTGAAATGCTATATCTTGAGCATGATAATTAGTTTTCTCTTCTTAAAAAATTCTCAAGAATTAATTTTGACTGTCTAGAAAACGTTGAAGCTAATCCTTTATTGTAAGCTCCTCCTCATCAATGGAGGTAATTTCATCTACATGAGAACTGGTTGATATATCGGGATGTGATGCATACGAAGGAAAAGAATAATTAGGATCCCAAGATAATGGTTGCTCATGATTTCATCCAAGGCTAAAAGTATAATCATGCAAATGAGTTTGAGCCCTATCAAAATCATCCTCCCTATAATCTATGGTTGAGACATAGGGATATTGCTCATTCAAGTGAAAATATCCATAAGAACTACAACAAATGTACTTACATGGAGATTCGCTTGCATAAGAGTCGTAATAAAAATTTGTATAATTATTTTTATGCTCAAATCCACCACTTGCCTCATTAGTTCATTAAGGATAATCCATAATAGTTTAAAACTCAATCATAATTGATCATACAATTGCAATAATTAACCACACAAACTTTTGTTGTTAGTCCCGGGCAATGATGCCAAAAATTTGTTAGCTATCTGTCTTAACCACAATCGTACGGATAATCATAAGTAGCATAATAATATTGTTCGTACAAGGACTAAGTCAAAAATGAGTTAATTATCACACTTATGTTCTTAATTAGGTTGAGTAAGAGTAATTTGAAAGCAATTTTATATTTAAGAATTAATTTATTAAAAGAGAATTTATCCAAGAACTTCAAGATGGGAGGAGCCTAGGATTACTTATCCCTATTGTACTTCATAAGAATAATTTAAATCTTGAATTGATAATGAAAAAATGTTTTTGTCAGGGTTTCAAAATTAATTGATAAAGCTTTCTAAAGTTAAAACCAATTTTATATTTCTCAATTAACATACGCAATCTCTTGTCTTAGTTAATGAAAATACTCATTAAGCTCTATCCTCAATTAGACAATGCTAGGCTAATAGATATATTTCTATTTTATTAACGAACCATCCATTTAACTCCTAAACTTTAAGTCTAGCAAGATTTTATTTAAGTTCTACACTTAAATTAGGTTTATCAAGCATCACTCAATTGAACCCAACAATATAAATGGTGGCCAATCACCCAAAAACATTAAGCACAAAATAAAATCAACACATAAATTTCATTAATGAATAAAGGAAAGAAATCAAAAAATCTTAATCCATCTAATAGTTCAAAGCAATCCAAGAATATGAAATTTAGCTACTCATAGTCAAAATCAAACAAAAACCATATATGATAATTTGGTTCATAGCAAAAGTCAGGTGAAGGAGAAAAGAAAATCAATGAAAAAACAAGGATTAAAGCTCTAAATCTCTTTGAATCTTCAAGCTCCAGCTCTCCAATCGCTCAATTTTCTCTCTCTAGCCTTTAGCTTTGATGCTCTCCTTGCTCTCTGTATTCAAATGCTTCTCCTCCTTCTCCTAAAGAACCTTAACCCCCTAAATGTAGGTTAAGTTCCTTGATCCTCCTGCAATATCCCTCTAGCAAAATAAAATCAAACAAAAAGATAAAAAAAATAGATAATGATAATAATAAATAATGATGATGATAACTGAAATATCTTTTCCTTTTTATCTTAAACTATTGTTTTTATTATTAATATCATTATGTTTATCTTTAATATCAAAATCATTATTTTTATTCTAAATTTTGATATTTATAATGAAATCTCTCTAAATCAATATCTTATCAAAATCTGACTAAAATCCCTTGACTTATTATAGATGACTTCTAAATATATTAAAATATATCTTAAAATTATCTAAAAATAGGAAGTCATCACTTATCAAATAAGAAATAAATCAGTACTAATTATAAATTTTTTAATTGAGAAATAAGTAATTGTATATTAGAAAATTAATCAAGAATTAATTTCCTGATTACTACTTAGAGAACAAGTAGGAGTGCACATAACTTCTTAATCAATGGTCTCCCTAGACCTCTATAAATAGGATGTGCCTCTCTCAGTTGAACCTCACCCCTGCCATTGAGCTATCTGAAAATCTCTCTTCTCTTCTACCATCTTTCTTGTTCTGGTGATTTGCTGTGCCAATCCTAATTAGACTCTAATGGTTTAATAATTGCGTGAACATTATTATGTTCGAGTAATGGAATATTGGAGCTTTGACCTGGATCCGAATGTGGATTCGTCTCAATACCCAAGTCTTTTCTTTCTTCTTATTTTCCTTCAAAATATGCGACTCCATTATTTTATGATATGTGAATAATTGAAGTTGGTAATTTGCGTTGTTGTTTTAAATCAGACCACATAATATGCGTCAACTTTATTTTGGTTAGTGGTTGAGGTTATTTGTTATCATGGTGCTTTTTGTAAAATGTCTTACAGCAATCGCGTCAAAGGTCACTTTGGTTGAGGGTTTAATCTATCAACTATTCAATATCACACCCCATCCCACAGATTTTTATCATTATTTGCAATACTCTACATACTCCTGTTTCTTATCTGTTTTCCCCCCTTTTCACATCTATTCTTGATTGTTATTGAATGATTTATTTTGCATTTTATGTTCTGTCTGTTTTCACTTTCAAACTTATCCAATTGTTCTTTTGTCTGTGACTTACATGAAATATATTTTCTATTAATTCTAAACAGGCAGCTAACGTTGAACCTGAGGCCTCTGGGATCCATGATGGTGAATACCAGTTAACTAAGCATGAATTTTCAAGTTTACGAAGTGGAAAGTATAGTGGTACTCTGCAATTACTTTTCTTTCTTTTTTAAGTAATCTCATTAGCGTGTGGTTTGGTTTATATTTAGAAACTCTATCACATTCTATGTTGACATATATAGGGGCCTATGGTCCTGTCTTTTTTTAACATTAATAACACTGCTGACATCAGATAGTTTGTACAAACATGTCTTGAATTATTGAAATTAATTTGTTGAACGTCATTAGCACATGAATCCAAATGTTTTATGTCTCGTCTAATTTTGATGGGTTTGGATTTTACTTCTTACAAATATATCTTTTACCGCCATTATCATAAACTCAGGGAATCTCTCGCTGCCTTCTATTTATTAGTTTTATTTCCATCTTTTAATATCCAAATCTGTTTGAAATCATTGTTTCAAGCTAAATTAGTGGTCTATAATTTAACTGATTGGCCATGATTTGCCAATGCATCGTTTTTGGTCAAGTTAGTACTGTTGGTAAATCCTGGTATTTCTACTTGTTGACCTCTACTGAGATATAGTTTATTTGATGTGTGAGGTTGTTGCTCTGTGAACTTGAGTTACAGATCTTGCACATCTTTTAATCTGTGCTATATAAAATATTTCATTTTTTTCTCTCCATTGGATCCTGTGATCAAGGTTTCAAATTGCAATTGGAGTCTTTGCATAAAAATGCAACAAATATAGCAAAGTATAGCCATTAATCACATTAGTAAGTTTGTAATCACAATTCTGGATGAAAACTGCTATTAAAATCCTGGACTTAGCTTTCCTCCGCTGTAGTTCCATCCGCTACCGTTCTTTTTTCAAAACTACACCGTTTTGGTGTTGTTTTTTGTGTAAAATATTGGGGTTGAACTTTTTTTTTTTAAAAAAAAAAAACTGTATTTAGTATTTTGAAGTATTTTTTTCGACGTATTTAATATCTTCAAATATTTTTTAAGTAGCATACAGTACCCTTAAATAACTTTTAGTGCCTTTAACTCCTTAAAATATTTTTTTCAGTTGTACTCAGTGTGTTAGCATATTGATTGCAATTTTACCCTTAATGTATTTTTTCAGCTTCAAAAATTACATTAAAATATATTTTGCTGCTTTTAACTCTTTAAAATATTTTTTCAATTGTATCCAGTATCTTAGGAGATTGACTACAATTTTACTGTTAATGTATTTTTCTTAGTAGTAACGAGCACCCCAAACTTAGGAGGATATTGATTTATTAATTTCTACCCACTCTAAAATATTTTTTTAGTAGCACCTAATATTGTAATGTAATTTTTAGAGTTGAAAAAATACATTAAAGGTAAAATTGCAATCAGTTTAATAACACATTGGGTACAATTGAAAAAATATTTTAAGGGTTTAAAAGCACTAAAAATTATTTTAAGATACTGCATGCTACTTTAAAAATATTTTAAGATATTAGATACGTCCAAAAAAATACTTCAAAATATTAGATACGTCCAAAAAAATACTTCAAAATACTAGATACCATTTAAAAACAAAAACCTACACCGTTTTGGTGTAGTTTTAAAAACAAGATGGCAGCGGAGGGAAGCCGTTTCCTAGAAAAGTTTAGCTGTAGTCATTCAATGTTGTCTATAAATTTGAACATTCAATTTGTCTTCTGATCGATATGGAAGTGCCTTTGGGTAAAAATTGTTATATGGAACTTGTTTTGCAACCTTTTTTATGTAAAGTCATTTTCATGTTCTTTTGTTTGTTCAGAATGCAGTACAACTGAATCATCTGAAGATATTGAGAAACAGGAGATGGAAGAAGTGTCCGACGAAGATGAAATCTCATACTATGAAACTTCAGAGGACTTTGCAGAACCTGGTTTCAGGTGTGGGTCGTCTTCAGGACCTGATATCGAGAAAATTCAGCCTCAGATCTCAAGACGAAGAAAGCTTCCTGATCCTGTTGAGAAAGAGAAGGGTGTTAGTCTTTGGTCAATGATCAAAGACAACGTGGGGAAGGATCTCTCACGTATTTGCCTTCCTGTGTACTTTAATGAGCCAATATCTTCTCTTCAGAAATGTTGTGAGGACCTTGAATACTCTTTCCTTTTGGACAGAGCTTACGAGTATGGAAAATGGGTAAGAAGACACAAATCATGTTTTTAAGATCTTGAGTTTGAAATGTCTACGTTGTACTGCAGCAATTGACATTTCCTTTTTATTGAGTGAGTGAGTTCGTGCTGGAGTTAGACTCGTGTTGAATTTAGGAATGCAGGGGACAAAAAAATTATAGTTTCTGCTTGTTGTAATTTAACCTTGTCACAGAACTTGGGTTAAACCAATTTTGAACAATCATTCATTCAGGTGTAACATACTCGGCCACATGATGGAATATTTCATGCTAATAGGTTCGGTTTTGTATGTGACTAGTATTTAAATTCTGTTTGTTTTGAACATTGATTGAGTTAGGCGTGGCATAGTTTGGACACTTTTATCTCCCCCGTTTTTTGGTGATACTTTATCTCCCCTTTTTGGTGACCTATATCTTGGACAGTTACACATGAGACCCATATTAACTAGTGAATGTTTTGATCAGTAAGCAAGTGCTGTTTCTGCTTCTATAGGGTGGGCCTTTTTAAATTCAACTAACGAGTTTCAGCAAATTTTAAGGAGAATTCTTCTATAAATGATTGGGCAACCACAAGAGAGATCTTTCTCTTTTCCTTCGTTTGCATTTGTCTTTGGTAATTTGTTTGAAGATCATGAGTGTAAAATGTTGCTTCATTTTGATGCTATTAATTAATTGTGAAACTGTCATTTCAGGGAAACAGTCTCCTTCGGGCACTGAATGTTGCAGCCTTTGCAGTTTCTGGATATGCATCGTCTGAAGGTCGTCACTGTAAACCCTTCAATCCTTTGTTAGGGGAAACTTATGAAGCTGATTTTCCGGAGAAAGGAATTCGATTCTTTTCTGAAAAGGTTAGTGCCTTATGGATTAATGATGCAGAGTCACGCCCTTAGACACACACACACACACACACACACACAGAGTTTTGAAGAAGTTCTGTGAAGTTTTGCCTAAGAAATGGTATTCTAATTTACTTGAAAGTTCCTATATTTGGGATACCAATAGTTCAAACTTTTCCCTTGTAAAACATAATTAAATTATTAAATACTAAAAAGTTTCATAAAAAAAAATTTGCCCTGAGGCTAAAAAAAGTTATGTAAAAATAATTGATAACTTTTAATAAATGAAGATATGGTTCCAACTTAGCCTTGATCTGCAACTATCACAGCAGTATTGCAATGTTAACATGTTATTATATATGAGAAATTAAAATTTCTTGGATTATATCAACATTAGAGGCCGATGTATATTTTTTTAGGGGAAAATACACAAAAATACTATTGAATTTCAAAATCTCAAATTGGTTTTGTTGACAATAAGAGTAATGAGATTGACAAAAAGAGTATAACAACTGATAACTTAGGTTTTTGGGAAATCACTAATTTAAAATTTTGAAATTCAAGTTGTATTTATTTATTTTGTTTCCATTTTTTTAACTCTTTTGAAATATCTTCTCTTCAATTATGGTTAAGCACTGTCTGAGTGTAATTTGCGTTTAGGAAAAAAAAAAACACAAACACAAACACTTTTGTAGATATTTTATCATGATTGGCTGCTTTTTAAAATTAGTTGCTTTCTCTATGAAATTACATAAAAGGGCGTGCATTTAAAGAGGGTGGTCCCAAAAACAAGGTATGCTGATTAATGATTTTGCCCCAGGGGGTGGTACTGATGTCATTGGTTTGTTTCTTCCATGCTTCCTTGGAGAAGCTCCATTTTTTTTATCTTCCCCAAATTTGTATGAGCTCGGCGCTAATGATCCTTTGAATTCACCATATGAAATAAACTATTTGAATCCTAACAGAACAATTAAGCTCATCTTAAAACGCATAGAAGTGACGTCTTTAGAGCAAGTAAAAAACAAGTAATCCTTAATAAAAACCAAAAATAATGTAATTTCCCACAAAATTGTGTTCTTGTTACGACTCATTCATTTTCAGAAGCGAGGCCAAACAGTCCATAAAAGACAGCGGTGTTAGTCATATAGGTTTTGATAAGGAAATGACATTTTCTCATGGTTATTAACTCACATTCTGTATGCTGACGCCTGATCTAAGCCAGTTAGCTTGGGTTTTATAAAATAATAAAACAAATAAAATTTAGATTTATGATACTTGTGTGAGAGATTAGGAAATGAAAGCAATATGCTTTTTTCATCTATAATAATACATGCTGCTTCTGTACTCTCTCCTTACATGCCTAATTATTCTTTATATCATTTTGCAACAATCAACTTAACAGGTCAGTCATCATCCAACTCTCATTGCCTGCCACTGTGAAGGTAGAGGATGGAAGTTTTGGGGTGACAGTAACATTCATTCAAAGTTTTGGGGCAGGTCAATTCAGCTTGACCCAGTGGGAGTTCTGACACTTGAATTTGATGACGGTGAAATATTTCAGTGGAGTAAGGTGTGCGTTGCTGGAAACAATTGTGCTTACCACAAAATGTGTTATTGTTGTAGTACTATTTTATTTTAACGTTGTTATGATTGTTATTGTTGTCGCTCTTGTTAGGTCACTACAACAATTTATAATCTTATCCTTGGTAAAATATACTGTGATCATCATGGAAACATGGGCATACGTGGTAATCGCCAGTATTCATGCAGACTCAAGTTTAAAGAGCAGACTATTCTTGATCGAAATCGTCACCAGGTAGGGCTTAATTGTTCCTTTTTGGCTTCTAATGTGCTCTCTAATGCCCTTAAAATTTCACAATTTCCTAAGTGTTTTGTTTTGTTTATTGTGATCATTAGATCAATATATCATATATTACTCTTCCTCCAAGCCATACAGCTTCACGGCTTATCCTTCGGCTTCAGGCACAAAACACTGTTCATAAGCCGTCACCCCTGTTTTTTGGGCTCCGTGACTGCAAATCTTCATCTTCAATGTCAGTGACGTTTGGCTACAAACTAAACCCGTGTTGCCATGTCCCATTTGAAATTCAAAAGTTTTGAATTTTCCCGCTAATTCGAACTCCCTTCATAAGCCCTTCTACCTTTGCCATTTGGTTATATTCTACTCCTCACACCAGCTGTTGCTCGAGCAAAAAAAGTCGACTCCTGCCCTGATCGTTTCCGCAAAGCCACTGAGGTACTTTTATCCTTCTGTTTACATATATACATACTCGTGCATTCCGATTATGACCAACATGCCTGCCACAGACGAGGTTGCTTCCTGGGTCATTTCGTGTATGTCCAGACGCAAGTCATGTTTGGATTTCTAACGTCCTCTGTTCTGCTAACCTTTACCTCTGTTCCTTCATATTCCCATGTTTCTGAGATTAATGTCACCCTATCATTTGATTTTGCAGCGTTTGAGCCCTTCTACCATTGCCGTTTGCCTCTCTTTTCATGTCGTGTATGTTCAGTGGCAAGTCATATCATCTTCCTAAGGTCCTCTGTTAAGATATCACTTTACCTCAGTTTCATGATTTATGCACAATCTTCATTTGTATTAGCTTTACCTCTGTTTCTTCTTATTCCCAACTTTCTTAGCTTCACGTCCCTCTATCATTCGTTTTTTCAGTGTTTGAGGTGTTGCCTGCAAACTTTACTTAGTGGGCATACACGGGACTGTAAGACGAAGTGATAAGTCATCCCATTAACCATCTTGGTGTTACGTCTTTCCATTCCTGCCTATTTTCTTTGGTCTTTCTCCTGTCGTATATGTCCTGTTTAAATCGAACCAAAAAAACGTAGCTGTTATTTAATGTTTCTCTTTCATTTGATCTTGCAGCGTTGGAGGCGTGGCCTGAAAACAGAGTTCTTCGCTGCAAACGTGACCTGCTTCATATGCACGAGCAACGCCAAGCAATAATCAAGCCCATGAACCCACTGGGTTTTAGGAGTTTTCTTTTTTCCCTTGGTCTTTCCCGTTACATATATGCCATTGTTCATGCTTTAAATCATACATGTCTCTGCTTCGCCAAATAAATAATCCCTTACATCATTATGTACCTAGCCGTGGTACCTGTTTACTTCCCTCTGGAAATGCCATCTTCCTTTCTTCTTCATTGTGTATATAAATATCTTTTGTTTTTCCTTTTACTGCAACCAGTGGATGTACAAATATTAATTGCCAACGTTTTTACAATTTCAAATCACTTTTAATCTTAACCAGTTGTTCATATTCAGCGTCATACTGATCCAAACATAGTTTAAATATAATTACGCACATTGAACAGTGATGGCATCATTAAGTACCTAGCGTTACCTGTTTACTCCAATCTGGAAATATCATCTTCCTTTCTTTTTCGTGGTGTGTTTCAATATCTTTTGTTTTTCTCTTTACTGCAACCAGTGGGTGTACAAAGAGTAATGGCCAACGTTTCTACAATTTCGAATCAATGTTAATCTGTACCAGTTGTTCATATTCAGCGTCATACTGATCCAAACAGAGTTTAATTATAATCGTTTACGTTGAACAGTGATGTTGACTAAAATCAATTAATATCCACCTATTAATAAACATGACTCATTACAGCTGTAAATAAAATTGTTCAGTGCAAATTGGAAATTACCATTAGGCCGCCCATTTAGCTAATTAGTACAACACACACGTGAACTGGCAACAAAAAAACAAAACACTCTTCATCAGGATGTTAAAGAGATGCGCTTTCTCTAACTAGTCATCCGTTGAATCAGATTATCCCCATTTCAGTCAGCAGAAACGAAACCCAATTCCGGATCAAATTCACTCGCCGAAGGCAGCCTCTCTACGTCGTCATCCAATCCTCCGTTCGCATTCCTTTGATTTACGCACATCGTCAATCCAGATCTTACGACGTTTCGAGTAACTCGATAGCTGGCCCTAGGTTCAGTCCAACGCCTCCTAATGTTCGGTTTCACCTTCAGGTATGTGTCCGTGCTGTAGTCCTTGATCACCATAGCCTCCCAACCCTCTATTGGAATTTCCAGCCTCAGTGAATCTGCACGCCCCTTTACAACATTCATATAATTCCGAGGGACATGAATGTCAGCCCATTCGTGGTTGTAGAAGCCTTTAGCTTTTAGTACATCGTAAATGCATCTAAACAAGAAGTATCGTTGTCCATGCCATTGATGCGAGCCGACAAACACGGGCCTCAACTCTTGGGTCACTATATTACTCTCGAAACGGGTGACAACAACTTGCATCTTCTCAAACGAATTCAACCTACTAGAGTATACCCACATGTTTGTTTCTTCATCAATGCCATAAATCTCTTCAACCATAGCAAATGGACCACACTTAAGTCGAACATTCTGCACCCCCCTTTCTTTCCAGTGTTCCAGAACACCAAACATGGCTTCCTCAAATGTTTGTTCAGTTGTAGCCATCACCGTTGATTCTGAACTTCCAAGTGCTCTTACGGTCAACAAATCTGATGGGTTTGCCCCTTATAAAGTGAGAACTCTGTACTTTATGTCACTGGAATTTGAAAGTCAAGGAAGCTTAATTCAAATTCCACTTGGGGTTGCCCCTGTGTCAGCATACAACACATATATAAATGTCACAGTATGCATCCTCTTTTGTTATGCAAGATGTCATGCGTCACCATTTGACCATTTTGCTTTCCCTTTGGTTCTTTTTCCTTAACCATTTCCATGCATTTTCAGTATATGCCTGCCCCCTTAACTTTCAACCTACATTTTTTACACACGTATAACATGTCTACTTCTTCCTTCCTTTCAATCACTTCAGAGTCCTTTTACTTCCTTCATACTGTCATCGTTTGAATTTACACTTTCCATATGACTGCTTTCCTTTTACTGTCCCTTTGTCATCATTATTCGTTCTCATGTATTCTGCATGCTCATTAATCACTTGTCCCTTATACTTGAAGCATACACTAGCATGTAGGGTTTAGGTTATGTAGCCATTTGTGCTCTCACGGGAGACCAAACTTCAGGTTTGACCCTTATGAAGGACACATTATTTAATTTATGCCACTAGAATATGAGACTCAATGCACCTGCATTCAATTTCCATATGTATTTTTAAATTTGTGACATCAGACTGCACATGTATCAAGGTCACAGATTAGACCCTCTGTTGTCATCCTTTGTATCAGACTTTACCATATTACTGCTTTGCTTTCACTGTGGTTCTTTTTCTTAACCATTTCAATGAAATTGTAGTATAGCCCTGGCCCCTTCACTTCCTGCCTACAAGCCAGACCCCCCTGCTTACCTCTCACACAGCTTGGTCAATCCCAACACGTTGTTTGACTAAGTTCACAGTCCTAATGGTCAACTTCACTATCGTTCTTTTTCCTTAACCATTTTCATGTAATCTCAGTGTAGGCCTGCCCCCTTCCCTTATAGCCTACCTTATTCTCACACAAATTCCCTGCCTACTTTGTCCTTGCTTTCTATCCCTTCAGATTCCTTTTACTTCATTAATACTGTCATCGTTCAAATATAACTTCCCTTCCAGCCCATTCCCTTATTGCTTTTCTCTCCCACTGCCCAATACTTTCCAAAAACATTGTACTCTCATCTTTTCATCGGTCTTCTACCTGTTTCCATCTTCCAACTTCAACCATCCTCTCAAGCTCTACCCTGGCTACCTATTGACATTTTCATGATTCCCACTCTGCTACATCCAGTTACTTTTCCTACCATACTGCCCTCCATTCTTAACCGTTGAATCATCCTCAATCCTTGCATCCTCATCTCTCCCTTCCATCTTACCATTGGTTTATTGTTCCTATGGATTTCAACTCCCCACACTTGCCTTCTCCTTCCCGGCTCAGTATTTGAAACACACTCACTTCTATTTCCTACCATCATCTCCTTCATCCACATCCTCGATTCCCTTCCCCCTACAAGTTCGCAAACCGCCCTCTTGATCAACAACCATGTCTCTCTCCCCTCTTAAGGATTTACACGACAGCTCAGACTTGTGGACCATCTGTGTAAGGGTTGTTAGGAAATGGAACGTCTACCAAAAAGCTGCCCCAACCGAGTTATTCTGCGTCTCTTTGCTGCTGCTTGATGCTGAGGTCCCTTCTTCACTTATTCACTATATAAACGTATTTTTTTCACCCTAACACAACCTTCCCATTACTAATTATCATTCCACCTTCCTTACAGGGCACTAAGATTCAAGCAAGCGTCCTTAACAAGACCATGCACAAAAGATTCTTGAATGACATCAAAGAAGGCAACTCTTACAAAATGGCTAACTTTGTTGTCTCCCCGAATACTTACAAGTTCCAACCTACGACGCACCCTTTCAAGATAACACTCACTCCTTACACATCTATTTCAGAAACTAAATCCACAATTCCACTTTACTCATACTCCTTTAAAACTATATCTGAACTTCTATCCCTTAATGAGAATGACCACATTGATTACCTATTCGGTACTCCATTTCATCTTACAATGTTTTCATGTTTTTACATATTCTTTCCATCACATATCCCTACACTAATGATATATACAACAACATTACTTCAACTTTGTTTATACGCTGGCCATGCATCTGTATATTTTTAGCATGTCAAACACTATGCTTGCAGATGTCATTGCCTTTGTTAGCTTGATTGGGACATTGGAAGAAGATCAGCGAGACAGTGAGACAAAGTATAGGATGCGTATGGTTTTGCAGGACGTAGAGTTATTGTCTCAAACTTACTCTTCTTAATTATTCACCATTATATTGTCTTCATAACATACACATGTTCCTTCAACTTGATCATATTTTTCCTGTGCAGAGCCAATGACATAGAGTGTGTCCTGTGGGACAATTGTGCCTCAGATGCATACCTAGCCTAATTGCAAAATTCTGATACCCTTGTTGTTGCTCTCTTAAACCTTGCTCGACTTGGTTGCACTGACAGCAGTAATACTCTCCTAAGTCCTAACTTAGTCATCGTTGCATTTTCGCTTTGCTCCACTTACACTTTCAATTCATATTTGTTGTGTATCACTAATCTTTTTAATCGTCACCCACTGCCACCAGAGTCCTATTTAATATTGTATCACTAATCTTTTCAATTCATAATATTATATCATCGATTTTTCAGATCGCCGTCAAATCTGCAGCTCATTCACTGCTACCAGAGTGCTATTTAATCCTCACATCCAAGAAGTCCAGGATTTCATTGACAGGTAATACCACTTTACCCCACGTGGCTTTTGAACTCATTGTTCTTCCTCCTGTCTCATTATTGTTTCCTTTATGATATAATACAGTGCAAAAGATTGTTTCACTCCAATTACTACTACCTTTAGTCAACCCATTCCTTCACAGCATAGCCAATCTTCCCGAGGAGGTTCTTTGCATACCCATCAAAAACTGACCATTTCTCAAATCAAGGAACAGCCAATAGTACGTCATAATCTTCATGCATTTTCGTTCCTTTCTTCCCCATGACTTCATTGATGTATAATTTCTACCTATTCCTAACTTATTCACAGGGCAGCATCTTTGTTATCAGCTGTCAAATTCAAAAGTTTGAGACTAAATATGGTTGGATTTATGATGGTTGCACCAAGTGTTCATCCAAACCAAGACCTAAGGACCCAAATGATCCTAATGGTCCTTTGATTTGTCCCGGTTGTAAAAAAACACCTCTCTCAACTGAGCCTAAGTAATGACTGTTGCCTCATCTTACCATCAGACTTCAATTTTTGATTTTAAGTTTGCTAACAGTGACTTACTTAAATTACATAGGCTGAAGGTCCACTACATTGTAAAAGATGAAACAGGCTGTTACTCTATTCTTTTTTGGGATCAACTTGCTGTTCAATTATTGAACCAGACAGCCTTACAGCTGAAACTTGGTCTACAAGAGGTAAAAACAAA